>WOXC01005675.1:0-82500 GCA_011680675.1 Gymnobelideus leadbeateri | reverse complement strand
AGCTGTTGTGAGGGCAGATTTGTATAATGGAAAGAGCATTGGATTTCAAGTCAGAACATCTGGGTTCAAAGATTGGCTATCTCACCATCAATGTAATCTTGGGCAGGTCACTTGACCTGAGTTTTTTCATTTGTAGAATAAGGTAGTTAGATTAGATTATCTCTGATGTTCCTTCCAACTGTGAAATCCTGTCATCCTATGATCCTGCTTCAATGAATTTATGATCTCACTGGTGTAGATACTCTCTCTACCAGTACAATTTACAACCCTTATATACTTTATCATATGATAATTTTGTCTACATCTTTCCATTAACATTGGAGAGAGGATCTACCCAACACTGAATGTTTTCCTATAATTCCATTAGTATTTCATGTATACCATTCCAGCACTGGGGATATTGAATGGTATCCCTCATTCTTTTTTTATCAATCCACCCTCTTTTTAGTCCTTCAAATGCTTGATGGCACATTCTAAATAATTTCTAACATTCAAGTTGTTTTATAATAATATTCTTCAAGCTATCTCCATACATCATACATCTTTTCATTGCCCTTTGGGCAAGAGCATGCTGTTAAATGTTTAAAAACAGAAAAAAATCGGGGTGGCTAGGTGGTGCAGTGAGTAAGAGTGCTGGCCCCAGAGTCGGGAGGATCCAGGATAGGTTCCTGCCTCAGAAAATGAGCACCTACACATAAATAATGACTGGTCATGTAACCTTGAGAAAATTACTTAACCCCAATTGCTTTAAAAAAAAAAAAAAGAAAAAAATTTATGCACAGCACACTTTTACATTTAATCTGCATTATCAACATTTTTCTCTATCACCTTAAATCTAGACAAGCAACAGAACAACAAACCAAGCACTGATTTGTAGCATTTACTTATTCCTATTGTGCTAATACTTACACACAATCTAATAATTGGCTCACTCAAGGTGGTATGAATTAACTGCAGAAGTTACCTACTGTTCAAAGTGTCCCATGACTCATAACCTTACAACACGACTGGAAGGGATAAAAATCATAAGCTCCAAAATTGAAGGGGTCATTCAAAATTAAAAGGTCCCTTAAATATTCTAACCCTTTGTTTAAAAAAGTATAAATTAGAAGATCATTAAAAAACATGAATAATTCCATTTAAAAAAACAGAAAAAGTGGAGTATTTATAAAACCATGACTCTGTTACATACATCTTGTTGTTTTTTTTTTTAAGTATACATATAAACTTTAACATAGAAACACCAACATTGCCTTGTATTCCTGTTTGAACTTCCTTTAAGCACTGTGCTATTTGTGTTTATTCTTTTTAAATGTTTCGTTGGCGCTCTTAAAGGTTGTGTTTTATTGGTCATATATGAAGATGTCTTCTTTTGTACCTATAAATCATTGGTTCTCCAACAGGAGATGGTAAACATACTTCATTATCAGTCTTTTGGAGTCATACTTGGTCATTGCATTGATCAGAGTTCAGAATTTCATAGTTGTCTTCTTTCACAATGTTATAATTGTTGTATAAACCAGTTCAAACAAATCTTTCTAGGTTCCTTTGTAGTGTATGTTCCTTTTATCATTTATGGCCCAATAATATTCCATTACACTCATATACCATCATTTGTTCAGTCATTCTCCAGTCAAGAGATTAGATCTCCAGCGCACTTTGTTTCCAGACTACTATGAATATATTCATGTGGATTCTTTCCCTCTGGTTTTGAGCTTTAGGAGGTTCAGTATGTGCCTCATAGTGATATCACTGAGTCAGAGCCTTCCTATACATTTTATGAACTGGGCTATTGAATATGAATATTTGAATCAATATTATTCTGATGATGGCACATGCCTGTGCAGTATCACCACAATCAATTCTGAGAAAAGGAATCCTTCTCTGTTGACATAATTCAGTGTTAGTTTAACTTAGTAAGAAATGTTATCTGTCAGTAGAACTGAGGAACATAACCCCTGAGTATCCTTTATGATTATGGGAGATCTCTTACTTTGTGCCTGTGGGACAGACTACATGGAGTTCATGAAGCATATATCTAGAGCTGGAAGAGACCATAGAGACCATCCACTCCAGCCAGGCTTATTTTACAGAAGAAGAAATTGAGAAAAGTCCTATGACTTATTCATCCAGAAAATAAGCAACATTTGAAGCAACATTTGAACCCAGGCCCCCTGAGTCCAGAGCCAGTGATCTTTCCCTTATAACATGTTGTATCCCTCCCTACCAAAGCATTCCTAAATAGGAGCTTTTAGCTTTTCCTATATATCATGGATAGCAGTGAGCTATAATGAAAATCCATCCTGATGGGAGAGCCCAGGTTGGAATATAAGATACTGTATCAAGCAGAAAAGAAGCCAGGTATTAAGCAGTTATTTAACATTTACTATGTACCAGGCACTATCCTAGGAACTAGGCAAAAATAGCCCTTGCCCTCAATGGGCTTACATTCTAATGGAGAAGATAAAAGTAAATAACCAGGTACATGCAAAGTATATACAGATAAGTGGAAGGTAATCTTAGAGGAACAGACATTAGCACCTGGGGTGGGGGTTCCAGGAGCCCCCCTACAAAAGATGACTTCCATTGATAATTTCATTTAAATATCTCTGGCATAGACCCTGACAAATAATCTGTTGTGGGTTTGTTTGGTTTTTGTTTTGTTTTTTTTTTTTTGAGAAAACAGTTTAGGGAGTATGAGGACATAGATTGTCGGGAATGTCAGGGGACAGTGACTTAACAACTGTTGAATGAGTCCTGTTTTCAAAATGCTGCAAGAGTTCACATGACTGGGGGAATTCTCTTAGCCCTTTTTAGAAGGTTATTTCCATGGGTTTTTGCTGCTGTTGCTTCCTACAGTGACATTCTGTCTTAAAGATCCAAAGTCTCTTGTTTTGGCACAAGGTTTCACAAATATAACAGACTAGATAAACTTCCTTGACTAGTAATAGGATCCAGGAAAGTTTTTAACTCTTCCAATTCTGACTACATAAGCCTGGCTCTTCATTGTTATAAGAAGGTCTGCATTTCAGTGATATCGTTTGAGTCTGGAAGGAAACATTTGTTTTTGAAGCATTTTGAATCAATAAAAATGCTTGACCATTGACTCTGGAGTCAGAGAATCGAGGTCCAAATCCCATCTATGATGCTAAGATGTGTGATCTTAGGTAAGTAACCCCATTGGTCTCAATTTTCTCCACTATAAAAGTGGAGAACTTAGTAGAACTAAGATGACTTTTGAGAATCTTTCCAAGTCAAGGTCTATGTTCCTATTATCCTTCAAATGAGAAATGAGAATGAGAAATCTGAAACGAAGAAAATAATAAATCTATTGTATGTGTCAGTGCCTACCTGTGAGTTACCTTGGGAATGATTGTGACAAGTCTAGAAAGTCAGTGGGAAGAAGTTACTGCATTCATTTTACAGTTGGTGAAAAGAGAATCTACAAAGGGCTTAGGAATTCATGGAAGACTTAAGAGTGAAACAGTGTGAAAGTCTGAATTGGATCAAAAATTTCCTATCACTCAATCTAGTGCTTCTTAGGCCAAAAACTTTATTGGTTTAGATGTTCAAATTACCCTTACTGTAGAAATCATTGGGTTATGAGGACAGCTATTAGACCTTTCTTACATTTTTACCTTTTTTCCAACAATTTTACCACCGAAGTCAGATATTCTGTCTTGATTTATCATGTATCCTATGACATTTTTAGCAATACAACAAATTCAGCCAACATTCTTCGGTATAAAAACACAATTATGACTCGATAACTGCCTTCAAGGGGCTTATGAGCTAGTCATAACAACTAGGATAATGCTAATTATAATATGTAGTTATAATTTGCAATGTATTTCATATTTTACAGAACACTTTCTCCATGTTAGCCCTATGAGAGATGGAGAAAATGTAAATATCACCATCCCTATTTACAGATGAGGTCAGAGAGAATAAACAATTTATTTGCCCACAGTCAATGGCATAGGCATGCATAGAGCATGGGCCCGATGTACTAAAGTGTTCCAGTATACCTGCTCCACTTTCATGTACGACTTTGGTCACTCCAAATAAGAATAATAAGTACTACAATTGGATCTAGGTCTTCTACATAATAATACCAACTTTCCACCAAATTAGCACTTTAAAGTTTCTGAAGTGATTTTCCTCACCACAACCCAATGAGTTACCCATGTGTGAAGATAATAACCTTCATTTTGCAGATGAGGAAATCAAAACCTGAAAAATGTTGAATGACTTCAATGGGGTCATTGGTTTGACTCTGTTTTCTGACTCCTCTTCCCCACCCACATCAGGTTCTTGGAATTACGCTCATCTGTAATCTCAGAAGTCTGATTTTCCTGATAAATCTGTATAGAACATCTTAGGCCTAGTAACCTAAACTCTAGAAGGATCTAGAATGCAGTTAGTTTTCCCAGAGTCTGCCAGATCTTAGATGAAGATAGATGAGAAAATTCCAAAGCTAATATACTTCTCCAAATCCTCCCTGCCTCACCTAACCAAATACTCACAAATAGTCTGTTCAGATCTGTCTAGAATGTAAGCTTATGTAGGGAAATTGGAGGGACAAGGTATAAAGGACTTGCTAAGGTAAGGAAATATTTCTGTGTCATTAAATATCTCTTCTCAGGTTACTGGATTAAGTTAAAGGAACAAGAAGCAGTATGGTAAAGTAGGAAAAAAAATTAGACCAAGAATCAGAAAACCTGGGTTTGAGAACCAGCCCTAAGACCTTGGGAAAACTGTCTTTCTCAGCCTTAGGTGTGTTCATCTATTAAATGAGGGAGCTAAATTAGATGATCTCCAAGGTCTTTGCCTAGGTTTATCTTGTCCCAGTTTGCAACCTGTGACCTAAATTATAAAACTTCCCTCTTCCATAATGACAGATGTCTGGTGATTACCACAGAGAGATTTTATCATTAAAATACTCTAAAAAAACTGATGTCTATAATCTATGGTTGATCTTATGGCAACATTGATATCCACTTGGGGAAGTGGATATCTTCTTGTCAGCTTGTCCCCTCCAGACTTAAACAGGTGTGTCCTAGGTCGCCAGCTAGGTAGGATACCTCCTGGGAAAGCCCAGGTGTTTTATGAAGTCCCATGAATGAGATCACAAATTGGCATACATCCATCTGAGTCTGAACCGTGAGTCACTCTTTACAAAGAGATGTCCTGCCCCTTTCCCCCTCCCAGGATTAACAAGTGATATATTTTGGCAAGGCTTCTCTGGCACTAGAGTAAACGCTTCCTTACTACTTGAAATTAATTAAAGAATTAGGGTCATTCTGTTTTCCTCAAAATTGGATCATGTCCTCAGGTGAAGATGTAGTCATGCAAGAAAAGAGGAAGAATCGGCTTTCCAGGGCTGATCTTTCACATTAGAAGGAGGCTAAGTTAATTACGGTTGTTTAAAGCCCTCATTGTCGATCTTTCCACAAGGATAAAAAATGTACCTCTTATACAAAGGGGACATCATTGGAAAATACCATTTTGAGTGGTTTTTCCTCTAGTTGTCAAGGATTCACATGTGTGGCAACTAGCTGGGGTTAGTGATGGAGTCTATTACAAGACAATCAAACAAAAATAATTGCCCTAATTGGTCATCAAACCCATTACCTTCACCTTGTTAAATGAGCAAACCAATTTTGGGGAGCATAGTGCCTGGCACATAAGAAAGATTTAAGAAATTTCTACTGAATTGAATTGACAGAGGGGTAAATGAGAAATAGGGAGGTCAAAGATTCAATTCTATTCTTAAAGGATCTAGATTGGTGAAAAATGTTCCCTAATAGTCTCACTTTATTAAGGTCTCTCCCAGCTTCCAGTTGTAGATGGGTTCAGGCCCTCTACACAGACTTACTTTTGTGTGACCTTGAGCAAGTTGCTTGACTTCCTTGGGTGTTCATTTCCTCATCTGTAAAATGAGGAGATTGGAAGAGATGACCTCTGAGGTCCCTTTGAGCTCTACATCTAGGATTCTATGATCACAAAAAATTGATGTCACTTTTTACCTTGAGTTTGAAAAAAAGAATTACTGCTCTCATCCAGACATGATACCTCTGAGGTGGATCCAGTTATAAACAGAGTAAAGTGTTTAATTAATTAGTCTTCTGTTCCTAAATTCAGGGATCACCATATGGGGGACAACAAACTGGGCTGAGGGATCAAGTTAAAATAATTTGTTTTACTTGATCTTTTGAGTACCAACTTTTTTTTTTAATATGGTCTTATTCGTAAATATCACATTCACTCCTATAGAAATTAGCAATTTAAAGTATTTTCTTAGGAATTGTCTGTATCTCACTTAGCTTGAATTTACTACTTTTTCTAGAAGCCAAGCTATAAAGAATAGTGTTATTATATGTGAGTTTATGATGTAGTCTACACAGGATCAAACTTGAAAAGGAATTCAGGGCCCTGTCTTGACAATACTGAGCTTTGCAACTTAGCAGAAGCCTCTATTCCAAAAACGCAACTACTTTGAAGTTCAGGGTTCCACACATACAAAAAAATTGTAATAAAATCATTCCCTTTCTCTAAGAAACTTCCACCTAGAGAAAAATAAATCACTAAAGGGAATTCCATTAAATACATACATAAAAATGACTGACTCCTACATTACTTATAGGTTACCCCTTACTTGTGTCATCCCATATTTAATCTTACCATCTTGAACTTTAGGGTAATCTGTGACTATGTTTGTACATTTCTTCATTAATTAATAAAATTTCAACATATTTCTCAATCAATCAACTAAACTGAAAGTCCCCAACTCTTTATTAAATATTATTTATTTAAGAAATTAGAGTAACCTCCTTTCCCAACAGTATCACTCACATCTATTAAATCCCTTATTCTCCTAAATTTAGACAAATATGAAAATTACTGAATATGTAATTTATATTTTAAAGTTACTGAATAAATAAAGTAAATATATAATTTAACAAATAACAAGGCAAAGATATATAATGATATATAACACTGTAGCTATTAGAACCATAGCCATAGTCATTTCAAATCCTTGCTGTAACAGTAGATGGCTTTACTTCTAAGAACAGTCTCACACTATTTAGTCCATTCAGCAATCAAGCAAAATCTCCTTTTCAATAATTTTATTAATAATCTTCACAAAATGATTGTTCAAAACAATTCCATGAGGAAAGAAATCCTCTCCATTCTCCTCCTTTCTCTCCTCTCCAATTATGATAAGAAAAAGAAGTACCTTCAGCTTCTCTCAAGTCCTCACTCTTAGAAATCTCTCCCCAAATAATAGTAAAAACTACCATTTCAACAACATTCCATTTAGTTCTTAAAGCTAAAATAACCACAATACCTGGACAACAAGAGAGAAATGCCTGAGTATATGTTCACCCCTTCCATGCCCTACCTAAACCTCTTCCCAGTGCTGCCTATCTTTGAAGCTAGAGGAAGGGGAGTAAGCCTGGGTCACTACAGATAAATATACTCTGTAAAGTAAATTTTCCACTCATAAATAATCTATATATCTACATTTTAAAAGGGACAAGTAGTCCCAAATTTAAAAGTGTGTTGTATTTCAAAAGTTGGCTTTTAAATCAATTGTTTACATATAAAAACACTGTTCCATTGAAATGATATATAGTTTTCTTGTCAGTTCTCAAAACCCTACCTATGAGGTAAAATTTTTTTGTCAAAACAATGAAAAATAGAAAAAACGTTGCTTTAATGTTAGTAATCACAGTTAACATTGCAGAAACAACTAAACAGTATTCTTCTATTTACCTTTAATGTTGGCTTTTAGAGAAAGGCAATTTAATTAGCAGAGAATAAGTAAACATGTACTTTTGTAAAGGGGATTTCTGGGTACTATACTGAGTTTTAGAAGTTGATGCTACTTTTGTAAAGTTTTTTGGCGTGTGTGTGTGTGTGTGTGTGTGTGTGTGTGTGTGTGTACACATATGTACAAACACATTTGTGGTTGTCTATTTTTACTTGAAAATTCATAGCTTTCCAATTCCTTGATGTTATATAAAGTATGTCTTCAGTGTGAATATATCCTATTTCCATTGTGGAAGCCAGAAGTTAGTTGTATTTATTCATTAAAAAAAATAGAAGAGGGGCGGCTAGGTGGCGCAGTGAGTAGAGCGTCGGCCCTGGAGTCAGAAGGACCTGAGTTCGGATCCAGCCTCAGACACTTAACGCACACAAACAAAAACCTAGCTGCGTGACCTTGGGCAAGTTACTTAACTCCAATTGCCCTCCAAAAAGCAAAAAAAAAATAGAAGAATGAATCATCATGTCAGAATGGGATTGGAACTAAATTCAGGAAAACCTGGCTTCAAATTTTTCCTCTAACACTGACTAGCTGTGTGATCTTGGGCTAGTCTCTTAACTACACTGAGGCCACTCTTTCCTCATCTACAAAATGGGAATGATATCTGCTGAACAGGGTCATGATGAGGCTCAAATGATATAATGTTTGTAAGGCCTATAACAGAGCTCAAAGCATTGTAAGAATGTCCTCTGTCGTCAGAGTGTCTGTGCCTAGTTGTATAGATCTGTATTAGTGAGCATTAGGTATGTATTCCCAGGAGCAATCAAAGAGGGAACTTCCAGATGAGCTTTAGGATTTGGCTAGCTAGTCCATTGATACACTTTGACCAGAATGACTTGGGAGTGAAGATGCACATGATTCTGACCAGTCATGTCTCATCCAAAGAAACAAGAGGAAGCTAACTCAGCATCATTGATCTATTTCATTGAGTAGTATATAAAGAGGCAGCATAGTGTATTAGAAAGATATTAGCTGTGTGACCTTGGGAATATCCCTTAACCTCTCTGGGCCTCAGTCCCCTATAAAATTAGATTTTTAGACATCAATCTATAGAAGTCTCCTGTATCTCTAAATTAAAAGTGCTATGAAGGGAGAAAGATAGGCCATGCTGCGCCAGTAAACTAGAAGCCACAATAATAATTCTAGTGAAATATTCATCCAATAGCTATACAACAGTGTAAGAAAGGCTAGCCTTTCATAACCACACAAACATATTACCAGTGACAGGATGAGGATGACTCAGAATCTCTGCCATTGATCAATAGTGAAAGGCATGTTCTGGCATACTGTCATAAGTGTCTTCCTGAATAAAGGGAAAAGCTAAACATAAAATGCCTGTACTGCAATCATCAAAGTGCTAGGACTTGCTATGTGCTATTCCTCCAGCTTACTTTTCTAAATGATGCAAGGATGTGAAGAAATCAATGATTTATCATTATTTCCCTATGTCTCCTGTGTCTTCAAATGAACAAGTTTGAACTTGCCATGAGATATTAATGGCATGATCTCAGTGACAGGCCCAGAAGGAAATCTAGGTTTTTAATGAATCTTTCTTAATGTTTACTTTGAAAAAGAGAAAGAAAACTGAAAACAGTGAATTCAGAAAGGGAAACACCAGAGAGACAACCTTCCCCCTACAAATTCCCCCCCCACAATTTTAGTTGAATAATATGTCTGGCTTGTTTCAGAATCAGAAATAGCCCTTAATCCACAGAAATTTTATCTGAAGTTATTGAGAGCTAATCTGGTTACTGGACTTCTCTAGTCCACAGAATCTCTAGGATATTGGTCTAATTTGAGGGCCACCATGAAGATAAGTTCAAAAATCTTAACACAAACCATATCCCTGTAACTGTTCCCCAGATGGTCTAAACTCCTGAAATTAGGGCCTTGGAATCAACAAGGATTCTCAGGGGTTCTCTCATATTAGGGAGGATTTAGGTTCATGCCAATGTTCCCAATTACATTTCAGACCACAACCTCCTCTCCTTATCTTGTCTAGGCTTGCTATGGTCTGACTCCTTATTCCCAGGGAGGTTGCCTACAAACTCTGTTTACTGGGAAATCAGGTGCTATTCTCTCCAATGTTAATCTGGCTATCTTCTAGCTATATTCCCCATCAGATCCTTAGCTGCTTTTATTGATATGTGTGGGCTTCTTTGCAGATGGAGCAGTTTTAAGCCGTATAAGAAAAATACTTATCAAATTACTTGGAAAACAAGACCCTAGGAAACTGTAATTGGAAGGTATGTAGGGAGTCTCCATAGTGTGGCACTATAAAAATATAAAATTCCGCATGTAAATAAATAAATAAATATATATATATATATATATATATATATATATATATATATATATATATATATATATATATATATATATATATATATATAATTCAGAAATCTCAAGCACAAGGGGGCTGAACACTGCTAAAAAGAAATACAATTTCTTCAAAGCAACATGGTGCAGTTACTGAATAGAGTGCTACATTTAGGGGTAAAAGTTCAAAGCCTATCTGACCTGGGCCTCAGTTTCACTATAAAAATGAGAGGATTAGATTGGTGCAGGGGAAAGAGGAATGTATTAGAATCAGAGGACTTAAGTTTGAACTCTAGCTCTGCCACTATCTATAGTGAGACCTTGGAAAATCCCTTCATCTCCTAGGCCTCAACTTCCTCATCATTCTAGATGCATCTGGAGCACCAGCTTCTACATGAAGCCTCTCCTGATTTCCCCACCCTCCCACTAGATTTTCCACTCTCCAAGAGGCAGTTGGTGTTCCACTGTATAGAGCACTGAGACTGCAGTCAGGAAAACCTGAGGTTAAATACAACTTCAGACCCTTAATAGACATGTGTAACAGCAAACACCCTAGCATACCCAGGATGGCTGCTAGTACAGGTTCTTTGATCTGCTTTTCTAAAGGAAAGCAACTCAAAAAAGGTTGATAATCTCACTTTAATCAAACATAGGTATAATTCATTTAGTTCTGGGTGGGGGAGGAAGGTAGCACCCTGAACTTCAGAAAATACAATCAGAAATTACAAGCAGACAAAAAATACAGACAGATAAAATAACACTATTCAACAGACCAACAGACAGGGCTTCTAGCTGTCTGACTATTACATACATAAAGTGTTAGTTACCAGAGAGAGTAGCACCAACATCTGGGTTTTCAGATCCGATGGGTATAATGGCTGCCCAGAGTCTCATCCAGTCAAATCACACAACTCTTCCCGTAAGTGAGCCCCAAAGCAAAACCTCACCTCAGGGAGTATATATAGCCTTCTTCAGGGTCAGAGAACATTACAATCTATATGACCCACTGCCTAATTACAAAGTAACAAAAGGTTTGTGCCTTCCTGAAAAACCAGCCTCCCCTAAGCAAGCTTCTCTTGTTGGGCTCCAAGTAAGGCCCATCAAAGGACAGGGAAAATCTTCAAATTCCTTTACCATTACAACATGTAACCTTGGGAAAGTCACTAAACCTCCATCTACCTCAGTTTCCTCAACTTTAAAATAAGGATATTAAAAGAACCTACCTCCCAGGGTTGTTGTGAAGATTAAATATATACAAAAGTTCTTAGCACTAGGGATACAAAAATAATCAAAAGACAGTTCCAGCCCTCAAGGAGCTTACACTCTAACAGGAGAAACAGATGAAGCAAGCTACATACAGGACAAATAGGAAATAATTAACAGAGGAAAGGCATTAGAATTAAGAGCGTTAGAGAAGGCTTCTTGTAGAAGATGATATTTTAGCTGGGATTTAAAAGACCAGGCAGGTCAGTCATCAGACCAGAGGAGGGCAAGCATTCCAGGTATGAGGGATAGCCGGGGAATGCCCAGAGCCTAGAAATGGAGCATCTTATTCATGGAACATCCAGGAAGCCTTAGGACAGTGCCTACTGTGCTCCAGCAGGAGAGCTCAACTTTAAAATCCAGGAAATAGTCAAACATCATGAGCAAAAAATCAAAAAAGGAACCTTAACCATAGAGAGCTTTTATGGTGACAGGAAAGATCAAAATACAAATTCAGAAGAGGATAACACTGTCAACATACCTACATCTGAAATCCCAAACTGGAATATGAATTGGTCTCAAGCCCCAAAAGCCTTCTTGAAAGAGCTCGAGAAGAGTTTTAAAAGTCAAATAAAAGAGGAAGAAGAAAAATTGAGAAAAGAAATGAGAGGTATTCAAGGGAGTCAATATCTTGGGAAAGGAAGGACAAAAATTGACTGAAGAAAACAATTCCTTAAAAAGTAAAATTGACCAAATGGAAAAGGAGTTACAAAAACTAAACGTAGAAAATAATTTCTTAAAAATTAGAATTGGGTAAGTGGAAGCTAATGGCTCTTAAAAGAATAAAAAAATAGAAGAAAATGTAAAATACTTCACTGGAAAAACATCTGACCTAGAAAAGAGATCCAGCAAATCTAAGAATTATCTAGCTTGGTACTATTTTTAGAACTCCTGCTCTACTGGACTTGCTATTGAGGAACCAGGGTCACCGCCATACCAGGATGGGGGATCCTCTAAGAATTATTGCTCTTGATATTGAGAATTGTGTCTTTATTACAATATTTAAAGGGATACAAATAGACAGAGGGCATGGGTATAAATTAAATGATGTAATTAAAAAAACCTAATTAAGGGGTTCAGAAGTATTATAATGGGAGAAGAGGAAAGGAAGAGGCAGAAAAGGGTAAATTACATCACATGAAGAGCACATAATATATAGTAGAGGGAAAGAAGAAAGGGAGATGAGCATTGTTTGAGCTTTACTCTCATTGGTTTTGGTTCAAGGAGGGAATAGCATATTCAGTTAAGTATAGGAATCTAACGTGTCCTACAGACAATTGGAGGGGAAAGGGGAAAGAAAAGGGAGAAGGTGGATAGAAGGGAGGGAAGAAGTAGGAAAGGGAAAGAAAAGAGAAGGGGGCTGATAGAAAGGAGGGAAGATTGAGGGAGGCGGTGGTCAAAAGCAAAACTCTTTTGAGGAGGGAAAAGGAGAAGGGAGAAATAAAAGCATAAATGGGGGGAATATGATGGAGAGAAAAAAAACAGATGGTGATCATAACTATGAATGTGAATAGGATGAATTCTCATATAAAACGGGAGCAGATAGCAGAATGGATTAAAAACCATAATACTACAATATGTGTTGTAACAGGACAGTTCTTCCACATTTTCTTTAAGACTTAGAAAATATTCAATTGGTTTTATTATAATTTATGGAGGTTATAATGTTCTAAAGGAAAAGATTTCCTCTGCTTCCCAAATGGACTGGGGAAGACAGGTGTTGCAGTTCCTACCTACAGTCCTTGCTGCTGTGGAGACTGAGGCTGGTAGATGGCTTGAGCTCAGGAATTATAAGCTATAGCCGAATTTAAGCTGATCTAGTGTTCATGCTAAATGTGGCACCAATATAAAGATACCCCAGTGGGAGGAAAGGGGGAGCAGAGGCACCAACAGGCTGCCTAAGAAGTAGCAAACCAGTCCAGGTTGGAAAAACAGAGCAAGTCAAAGCTTCCGTGCTGATGAGCAGAGGAATCAGGCCCATGAGTGGCAACTACATTTTGAGCATGAATAAGATAAAAACATCAAGAGGGGAAAATAGGGAGGGAAGGGAATAAAAGGAGGAAAGGAAAGGGGAAAAGAGGAGAAGAAACAGGCTGGAGGAATGAAAAGCAATCAAAATGGAAAAAAAACCTGTCTGATAGCTTTAGTAACTAGAAAAATCTGAGTTAAAAATTTCATTCTTGTGTTCAGTACAGAGGCAAAGAATATGGTGGACTAAGAGACAATTAGCAGCCATGACAGGGTCTATATTTCTACAACATGCTATTTTCCTTCTGGCCACCTTGGCCAGAAATCAGTCTGAATCAGGTGGGGGATGGAAAGAAGGTTCTTCCTCCTCCCTTAGACAGAACAGTCAATATTTAGGTAGTTTTACAAAAAGTCTTACAAAAAGTCTTACAAAAATCAAATCTAACTTTAGTTAATTTAGTTTAATTTAATTTAGTAAACTAACTTTAGTTACTTGGGGTTGGATTTTGGTTGGGTTCAGACCCACCTTATTAGCTGAGATACTTTTGCCTTTAAAGTGTACCCACCTCACCCCTAACTGATATATTATTGAGTTTATTTAATGTAGATTTTAAAAATTCACCATTATATGTATCTAATGGAGAAAATGTAGAATGAAAATGTAAAATTCATATGTAGCTTTTCCCCTTCTTTTCTCTCCTTTCTTTCTCTCCCTCTCTCCTCCTCTCCCTCTCATCTCATTTCTCTTTTCCCTTCTCTCTTCTCTCTTTCCTCTCCTTTCCTCTCCCTCTTCTCTCCTCTCTCTCCTCCTATCTCCTCTTCTTCTCTCCTTTCCCTTTTTCTCTTCTCTTTTCCCCTCCCTTTCCTCCCTTCTCTCTCTTGCCTCCTCTTTTCTCCTTTTCTTCTCCTCTACCTCTCATTTCCTCTCCTTCTCTCCCTTTTCTCTCCTCCTCTCTCCCTTTTGTCTCCTTTCTCCTACATATGTTTCTTTTCCTTTCCTTTTTTGAGACTGATTCTCCCTATCTTACCTAGGCTGAGAGAGCACTGGCCTCTCCCACCCCAACCCCATTGCTGATCAACAGAGACATTAGGTTTGCCCCAGCTTAGACTACTTGGCCCTTACTTGGTCAGCTTTTACTTTCTTATTCTACATTCTTCCCCATATTCAGTATTTGGTGCTGTGTAATGAATATCAGTTATGCCCAAGGAGTCCTTGGAAACACACCAAGGTGAGAAAGAACATAAAAGCACTATTCACATTCTTCTGACTTTAAAAACTTAAAAACATTATGACTTCATTTATAACATTAGAATATTCAGTCCCATGGCAATGTCTTCTTGTTCCCCAAAATTATCTTATTTTTTCTTCCATGTCTCTTTGATGATGCCATTTTCTTCAAAAGAAAACTCGTTTTTAGCCCCATATCTCCATTCATTGAAACTGTTCTGAACCTTCAAGGTCATGATGTAGTAGCCTTATTTGACTTTCCTGTACCCCACCTAGAGGTGATTTGCATAATAGAAAATGCACTTACCTGCAATTTAGCAGCTATGATGAAGGCAGATGGATAAAGTAGGGAATCCTAAAGGAATCACCCCTACCTTTGCATGCATACACTATATAGTTTTATATTACTTTGTCTCTGCTTAGGAGAGGATCACTTATTTAGAGATGGAAAAATCCTTAGGGACCATTTAGTCCAAGCCCATCCTCCCATTTTACATGTGATGCAAACGAGTCCCAGAGAGACTTAAATCTCTGATAAATGTCACATAGGTAGTAATCATCAGAGGCAGGATGTAAACTCAGATCCTCTGTCTCCATGGCCAGGGTTATTTCCCCTGTACCCCACTGCTCTCATATACTTATCACATTCTCCTTTGTGTCCACATCTTATCCTTCCCTACAAGTCTGGAAGCCCCTTATGGGCCAGGGCCACGTCTTAGTGATCCAAAGGGACAATATAGATGTCAAGTACTTTGTAATCCTAAAAACCCTAAATGAAAGTGAGATTTTATTCATGCTTTGCCCAGTGCTCAATAGTCAATTGCAAAATGAATGGAGAAATGAGGTCCATCTTGTTAGGATAGATACTGAGAGATTTTGCTTTAAAGATGATAATCTACTATCTGAGGAAAGGACAATGCTATGTTACTTTGCCCCAGCAACTCCCTCAAACAAGAAGAATATTTATGGAGTAGCAAACCAGGAAAAAAAAATTCCCACCATCAGCCTTTAAAACCCATAGTCTCTCTTGCTGAGCCATGACTGTGTGCTTTAACAGGCCTAGGAGGAGTGATCAAGAAAAACTCCTGATTTTTTTTACCTTAAAACCTCCCGTGGAGCTGGACGTGTGCTCAGGCTTCATACTGAAGGTCTTGCTGATGTCCCAGAAGTAATCAGGAGCTTCTTGCTCTATCCTTGCCAGGATATCCTGATCCCCCTTGCTATACCATCAAGGCCCATTACCTCAGCCAGAAGATAGAACTCAAACCTAGCTCCAAGAGGTGCCCCTTTCTAGCAAATCAGGGTGCTCTCCCCGATCACCCCCACTGAACAGATAGCTATGACCTTGACCACAAAAAAGAAATTGAAGTCTCTTGAAGATACTAAAGTATCATAAGAAATGAGTAGCTATATCAGAACCAGTTATCATTTCTTCTCAATACCTCCCACTATCATCTGTTCCCTTTCCCTAATTTTTAGGTGTCCCAACCATCGGTGCTATCAGTATTATTAATGTAGCTGCGTACTATATTCCAGATAACAATGTAAAACTTCAGGAATAAATTCAGGTTTCAAGCTTTTGTCACAAGAAGCTGATTGTGTAACTTATATTTCTTTAGGGGAAGGAGAGGAGCAGAATGAGAAGGGAGAAAAATCCCATCTCTTCTGGCTGATGCCTGGAGTGAATTCAGCCCTATACATTTAGGTATCAAACATTTAGAAATAATGAGAAGTGGAGATGACCCATATTCTAGGAACTATGGAGTATACTTCAAGTCAGGGTGGCATGGTGAAACAATTCATTATGGAAAGAAAATTTTAAAATGCAAAAATCAAATTAAACAGATATATGGGCATACTTCCATAGATTCTTCAAAACCAGGAGTCATGATGCATAGATACTACAAATGTGTACCAATACTCTACAAGGAAACCTGAGCTGCAGAGCTATGATCCAGTTGCCCTGAGGACCTAATAATGCTATTTTTCTGAATTTGTAGCTGTGGATTGCTTTAAAAGCAGGAGAATCTCATTTCAGCTGTTCTTTCTCTCCATAAGTACTGTCATAAGTAATGTTGGCCAGATATAACCCTGTCTGTGTGGATGGCGTCTTGACTCTAGCAGAGGATCTCCAGGCTAAGAAAATAAAGAGACCCTTTACCTTTTGGCTTGGGTCCTGTGCTGCCGTTGTCTCATCCCCATTACGTGAGTGGTATATAGGCCCCATAACTGTTTTACTTAAGAGCCCTTGACTTTATTATTAAAATAGACATTGTGAACTCTGTTACTCATTTTAAAAAAGTAATAGTAGTAATAAATTAATAGGAGGCCCATGACAACAGGCATCAAGACAAGTCCTGCAGTACAGAGGGAGCAGCCTTTAGACCAAGTGGCTGGAGGGAGCATTTCCCCTGGCTGACCCAATGAATCTTTTTGCCAAAGATTTCTTCTTATCTGGAGATTGCTTATGTGTATCATACATATTTGAAATAGCTTTATACCATTTGGAATACTATAAAGCAACCATAAATAAATGGGTACTTTGTGGAAAACATTTTGCAAGTGTCATGCCTGCTTTTACAAGTATTTATTGAATGGTTTCAATTTGTCTTCGCTCATGTATGTTGAACTTATTTATGACTCATCCATACTTCCAGATGTGTCCAAGTCCTTTTCCATTCCAGCAACTTGGGCACATTTTTCACAAACAATTTTTAAAACAAGATTACAGTAAAAGAAATGAATGCTGAGAAAAGGGAGCCAATAGTAGTATGAAGGAAATCAATCCAACTTAGAAAGACTCTTTCCCTAGAGCACGTGTTCTTCCGCAGAACTGCAGAACAACCACATCAATGAAGGCCATAGAGCTCAATAAGCAGTTGGAATTGTCAGAGACAGAATAAATAAATAAGAAACTATGTGGGTATTTAAAATGAGATGGAGGGGTCCTTAAAAGTGAAGAATGACTGAGATGGTGAAGGATGAATAATGAATATATGGACCTAAGCCTGATTGATTAGGAAGAGATGATTAAAAGAATACACAATGAACTGTGATGTAAGTTGTGGTTTGGCTTATTGTTCCTAAAATACATATTTTGAGTCCTATTGTCCTAATTTCAGAAAGAAAATTCTAGGGGGAAAAACCCTAACAAAAACAACTATGAAACATGTCTTCTTTCACTCGTGTAAAAGAATCTAAAGACAAAAAGCATTGTTTATGCTTACATTCTACCCACTTTGTGTCAAAACACACTCTATAAACTCAGAATATAAAGACTGCAGTGTGTCCTTGCCTAGTGATGAGGAGCTTCTTTGTCAGTTGTGGAGAAATTGTTTATCATCTCTACCTTGGTAAATTGTGGCTATATTCCCCTTGCAGATGGACAAGGAAAAGCAATGATAACAAAAGGGCTAAGGGCCCTTGACTCAGTATCTGATCTGTGTACACTTAGTGGCAAAAGGAATTCTTAAGTATTGACGTGACATTTCAACAGGGCATGGAGAGAATGGCTTTACATTCCTTCTTGGATTAGGTTCTATTTTTAATATCCACTCCCCCTGGATAATTGAAAACATATGTACCCACAATTTACTACCAGCTATGCTCATGGCAGATTGAAAGCCCAGATATACTGAGATCTTTAGGCCAAATTTCAAAGATGTCTATGATACTATCTTCATTGGAGGACCCTATTGCAACAGTTATGAGCAAAGTTATGAACTTACTTTCTTCCTCTCACATCATCTTTGGGGTGTCCATTATGAGGAGGATAGCAATTATAATAGGTCCCGTGTATGTACCACTTAAAGGTTTGTATGCTACTTTAATGCTTTTTTTAAAAAGTTTTGATTTTTTTTAATATCATGTTCACTTCCCAGCAGTTATACCTACCTCCATTCAAGTCGTATCTTGTTACAATGAAGTGTCACAACAGATAGTCAGGAAGACTTCAGCTGAAATCCTAGCTTGTTAAACCTTAATTTCCTTACATATAATCATGGAGTCAAGCTCAATGGATTTAAGATTCTTTCTTGCTCTATGATCCAATGATGAGTACAGTTTTTAAAAAATCAACATACCTTCTCTGTCTGAGAATTTAGGCCTCATTCCTTCACCATAACTGACCATTTCTTTGCAACTTCTCCATGAGTCAGAGTTCTGATGTCTTTCAATGTTGTTTTCCTTTTGTGGCCATTGTTCTTACGTACATTGTCAGCAAATGCCAAATGATAAGAATGCTTTCTGTGACTTGTTCTGGGGGAAGAAAATCAGCCTATATCATTTTTGGTTTCCAGTGATCATTTTCTTAATAGTAAGTCAGGAGAATATCCCAGCAAATTTAAAAGGTCTTTGGCATCAAATTATAGATGAAGAGAATTTGAAGATCACTAGGGATTATTATAAAGTGGTGAGTAAGGAGGGGTTAGTAGTGTTAAAGGGGGACTTTGTATGAAACAGCTCCTCTCCCCTCCATGCCTTTTTTCTTAAAATCATTGCCCTCATATTTTTGTTTGATGACTCTTCGTTGCCCACACACTCAAACTTGGTTGAGTTGAAACTTGGTTTTATTTCAAGATGTTGACTTTTATGATGTGAGAGAAGAGTCTATGTTCAAAGATGGTCTGCCTTCATTTTGTCTTCCCCTCCCTCTGACTTTTTACAACTCTAACTGGTTTTGTTTTAAGTTAGGAAGGAAGACATTTCCACAAGCTACATGTGGGACTCTGCAATGTTTTGTTCTTACCTTACTGCAGGCTACTGGAGGATAGAGAGGAAAGAGAGGAAGGAGGGAAAGGGGGAAGGGTAAGCAGAGAAATTGTAACTTTAAGATAACTTAAGACATTCATTTGCAATTCACTGAAATTATCCAAACATTCACTTCTGGGCAAAGTTCTCAGAAGCTGAGCTTGCATGATGAGCAACAAATTTATTGTTTCTTTTGTTCTTAGGCAGCACACTATGTACTGGTGCCTGTTTGAAGATTAGATCCTTGGGATCATTCTCCTGGGATACTCACCCTGAGACCCAGGGGATCTACAAATTATTCTCCTTCTTTGCTTTGAGTTGGACAGGGCCCCTTCACTACTCTCTCTAGGAAAGTGGTTTTCAAAATGAGACAGTTTCAGGGGGCAAGATGTCAAAACTATTTTCATAACAATAAGATGTTTTGATTTGTCACATAGTAAATATTGATAGATATAACCCACATAAACAAAAGTTCTTTGGAGAGTTCTTAATAATTTTAAGAGTGTAAAGGGGTCCTGAGACAAAAAAAGTTTGAGAACTTCTGTTCTAGGTCATTTGATAAGAATACCCAAAGAAAGTGATCTCCTTTCCCAGGGAAAGGAGATCACAAAAAATTATCTGCTCCTCCTAAATATACAAGCAGCCCTAATCTCCATAAGCAAATTCCTCTAAACTGGTTATTTCTATAAAGTAGACTGTGAACTGAATCAATATCCCATATCTAGGATAAGGCATAAGGCAAACCAATCAGATAAAATAGGGGTGGGGGAAGAGGAAATCTTTAGGGGTTATAGGAATATAAATTTAGAGCTAGAAAGGTCCTTAGAAACCTCTTTAACCAAAAGTTAAGCGTATTATCCTCTACAACCTGTTAAATATAAATTATTACAACTCTACTAACTGTGATCTTATTCACTTAAACAAAATTCAAATATAATCACAATTTGATTATCTGGTAGCACTTCTTACAATGTCATTTTTACCTTCCCTATTTCCACCTATCCCTTTCAATTCAGGTTGTGTATAGTTGTATGAATGATGAACAAAGCAGTGCTGTTAGACTTATATTTGTTCATCCATTGTTGTTTCAATTTTATTTATTTATTTTGCTTATATTCTTCAGTTCTCTACTCCCATCTCTTTCGAAGCTCAGTAGGATATAAGCTACTTTGGGCAGGAACTATTTTAAATTTTAGCCTTATATCCCCATTGTCTTGCACAGTATTTGGTATAGGGTAGACATTTAATAAGTGCTTATTAGTTTGGATTGGATGGATAACTGCCTATATCAATTTCTTCCCCTTTAGTGGAATATTTCCCTAAGTTACTAACTCCTAAACAAGAAGAACAAAAAGCATCACTAGTATTGTCAGTTAGCTAAGTCAGACTACTATGTGTTAGTTCATGAAGTTAGGCTGTTCAAAGACAGTGGTATGATGAAGCCAGCTTGAACTGGCTCATGAGACCTGATTGTTAAATTTTCATTTACACCTGAGAAATCAGCAAATGCTACAAATCATGGTTTAACTGTTTTGTTGATTGCCAAGACTTAAGAAAATGAGAGAGAAAATACTAATAATGCAGATTAAACTTTAAGATGTGTTATATATTTTAATATATATGTGTATATATATGTATATATTTTAATATAGTTTAAAATGTGTGTACATACATGACTGTCCCAGAGAGTTGGTTGCTAAACATTTATCAGCATAACCCTGTTTAAGAGTTTGAGGGCTGGCTACATATGCTGATGTGTGCTAGTTGGGGGCAGCCACATTGTGCAATGGATAGAGTGCCAGCACTGGAATCAGGAGGACCTGAGTTCAAATGTGACCTCAGACATTACTAGCTGTGTAACCGTGGACAAGTCATTTAACCTTGTTTTACAGATAAGGAAACTAAATCAAATGAGCTGGAAAAGGAAATGGCAAGAATTTGCCAAGAAAACCCCAAATGGGGTCACAAAGAATCAAATACAACTGAAAGAACTCAACAATATGTACTAGTTTAGTTGTGTGACCCTGGGAAGGTTATAGGATCATAAATCTATAGATGAAAGGGATCACAGGGCCCAAGGAATATAGCCCCCCTCATTTTACAGATGAGGAAACAAGCCCAGAGAGGTTGTGACTTGACTAAGGTCACTTAGGTAGTAAGTAGCAAAACTGAGATTCAAACCTCTGACTTCAAATCCAAAGCTCTTTCTGCTGCGTCACAAACTCATTTAGCCTCTCTGGGTCTCAATTTCTTCTTTGGTAAAACACATATAATATCTATAACACCTATCTCATGGGTTGATGAAATGCTGTGTATGAAGTATCCTATCACTAACAGTTATTAAGATCTTCATTACTGTAAAATCTTCTGAAAGTGCATATGCACCCTGCTAATAACTGATCAAGGGAGCTATATTGTAATATACAAAAGAACTTATTTTTAATTTTTTTAAACCTTTCATCAGGCCAAACCTGGGTGTCCTTTGTTCCTGAGAACTTGTCAAATTAGAAGAAATGGTAAATATTAACCAAGGTCTAGTCATCTCTAGGAAGATGTCAGGTATGAAATTCAAGTGCTTAACTGGTAGCCACTGGGGGCAACCACATTTCATCCTAACTCTACCAAGAGCAAAGAGTCAACTAGGGCCTCTGTCAAGCCTAATATCCTCCTCATGAAATACTCTAGTTAGTGTATTAAGGACCCAGATGTTCTAGGTGTAGAACAAGTCAGATGTAGTTGGTGCCCCCTCAATACAAACTTAATTAGGAGATAATATCCATAGACAAATATATATAACAATGTCTTACAAACTAGGAGATGATGTAATCAAAGAGTCAGGCTTCTGGATAAATAATATATTTCATTGTTACTTGTATTTTATCCTAATGAGAGATACTCAATTTTGTGGCTAGGCAGAGATGAAAGGTGGCATGTTTGGTCCCTGATGCTATCCAAAGGCTGAAAAGCTCAGATGAAGCAAATAGAACCCTCACACTATGCACAGGATAGGTAGGTGGTACACTGGATAGAGCATTGGGCCTGGAGTCAGGAAGACCTGAATTCAAATCCAGCCTCAAACACTTACTAGTTGAGTGACCCTGGACAAGTAACTTAACCCTGCTTGCTTCAGTTTCCTCATCTGTCAAATAACCTGGAGAAGGAAATGGCAAACCATTCTGGTATCTTTGCCGAGAAAAGTCCAAATTGGGTCACGAAGAGTTGGACATGACTGAAAAGCAAATGAACAACAAAAAACAAGTCTACTTTCTTCTATGACTGGTGCTATGACAATCATTTCTCTGGAAACAAATTATATTCTTTCTCTGTTCTGCTTTGTCCATGACTTTGGTGTCAAAGTTGGTGATTGTACCGCTTCTGAGTCTCTGGGGGTCACTCAAAGGAACTGATGGCTAATGATGAAAGTTGTTTATTTGCTGCTTTCCCACATCTATCCTGGCAAGGGTCAGCTCCAGAGTGATGAGACTGAAGGGGAGCCACTCTGTGAAATCCCATAGCCATTTGGCTCATCTTTGTATCTCAGAAACTTTCAACCTCATGAAATTATGTTGCAATGAGAAGCTGCATAAATCAACCATAAAACTTCAGCACAGGCTAACACTGGTGATTCTTCAAATCCACGAGCACATACTTCAGCTGTTTGACTTATATGGGCACCCTCAGGTTCTTGTGTAGGCCAAAGAAAAGAAGCCAAGCTTTCATTGTACACAGATGGGGCTGTTAGCAAGGAAAATAACACAACCCTTCCAGTTGTTCTCCAATCTTAGAGCCTGGAGGGGGAGCCTGATTTTGAATAAACAACTCTCTGCCCCTCCCTCTTCTCCCTAGGAGCACACATACTCTCTTCTCCTCTCTTCCCCCTATTCCTCCACTTATTTTCCCTTCCGCAATCTACATTCCTTCAGTACCCTGCAGTACTATAAATACCCAAAACCTTGAGGGGGGCTTTTCTTTACATGACCACAACATAAGTACTTGTCTATCACTTGTTGATTTTAAGAGCAGGAGAAGGATTTTCTGAATTCCAGACTTCCTCAGAATCATCAGCATGATTCAGTCTAAGGACAAGCTGGGGATCTGGCTAAATGTAAATGTTAACCTAAACTATTGGAAAAGAAAGATTCCATGCTAGGAACCTCAAAGGGATTCTTACCTTTTTCCCATTTCTCCTTGATTGGGAGGGTGGGGTAGAGAGGAAAGGGAAGGGGGAGAGGGTCCTATAAGATATCTTACGATCATTTTAACATGAGGACATTTAGGATTGCTAGAATGTTCCTATTTCTAACCTTCCCAAGGGCACATTTAAAAAAAAAATTCAAATTGAGTCTTTCCTAAGTTGCTCTATTATATAACAGATTAGTTGCATGGTAATTTTATGTCCTTAAATTTGTATAGCAGTTATATAGTCACAGCACATTTCTAATATAGGCAAAATTTTAATTAATTGATTTAATAACAAATTATTAAATTAATTTAATAATTAATGAAGTATATACTTATGCATATAATAAATAATGATATGTTATAATTAATTATAGTTATACATAACAATTAATTAATGAATAAATGAATCATCCCAACATCCTATCATGCCTAGACTTTGAGAGCTGAAAGGAAACTTTGAGGTGACTTAGTCCTATCCTTATATTTTACAAATGGAAAAATTTAGGCCCAAAGATGGGAAATGACTTGCTGAGGTCATACAGGTAGTACATAGAGAAAGCAGAACTGGAACCCAAGTGTTTGCACTCAAAGTCCTTTCCACTATACCAGATTGTTTAGGATAGGGGTGGGGAACTTGCAGCTTCCAGGCCATATGTGGCCCTCTAGGTCCTCAAGTGGGGCCTTTTGTCAAAGATCCACGCTTGAGGACCTAGAGAGTTCACATGTAGCCTCAAAGCCTCAGGTTCCCCACCCCTGGTTTAGGATCTTACAGGGGCATTAATAATTATGAAATTCCTTTTCAGTCTTCCAACAGAACCAGACTTAAGCCATCATCATAAAGTTAAGTATTTCTCTTATTTTTAAAGAGTTTCTTCTTACCTTTCTCTCCACAAAGACATGGATTACTTCTTTAGGTCAATTGTCCAGTGTTTTAACAAACACACCTCAGAGTCTTCATTAAAAAAAAAGTAAAGTCTGGCTCTTTCCTTGGCAGGAAGATTGGAGGGTGGGAGTAGGGTGAGGGATAGCAATATTTCAAAGTTATGGTAAGATGAAAAGAGAAGATTTCTCATCTTAAGATCTTTTGCCAAAATTGTATTCTCAAAAACTGAAACCTAGGGAGCAAATTGATATAGCTATTTAAATGATGCACAGAATAGAGGAAAACATCAATGGAGACTTAAGGGGAAAAAATAGTCGTGGCCCAGCTTCAAGACCCAGCTCAAATGTTCCCTCTTCCGCGAAGCATCCCCTGATCCCCATCAGCTGAAAATTATCTCTCACTCCTCACATTTCTTATGGCACTTGGTCTGGTCTTCTCTTTTGTACTTCTCACTCTTCCTGATATCATAACTTTTGTGTGCAGACCTTACCTTCTATTCAATTATAATCTCCTTGAGAATAAAGTCTCTCTGTCTTATCTATCTTTGCATCCATAATGTAAATGCCAGTAGTAGCTGCTTAATAAATGTCTGGGGAATTGAATTAAATCTTTTCCTCCTCTCATCCTTACAGTACTTTGTACCTTCTGATATAGACTATATTCCTTTTTTCATTCTCCTTGAGTGCTCGTCTTTTCTTCTTTACTAGATTCTAAACTACCTGAGGACAGATACCATTGTTATTCATCTTGCTACCTCCTATAACACTTTGTATATTTTTTTGGCCTGCACTTGTAATTCCATAAGTACAGAGAACTTCCTCCATCCAATGGAGATGAGCAACTTCTCTATAACCTATAGTCTTAGTTGCTTACTATACTGAGAAGTCAAATTACTTGTCCAGTTATGGACAATTATTTACCTGTGTCATGGACAGGACTAGAAGTGCCTAGCTTTAAAGTCAGCTCTCTATTACATCATGCTGCCCTCACCCTGTACATAATATGAATTCAATAAATGTTGAATGGTTTATAATTGACTTGAATGGTTTATAATCATAAATTACATTCCAAACAGATTCAAGTCAATCCTAAACTGCAGATGAAATAATGTAAGATATTTTAGGTTGATTTTCCATCTTCTCTGGCATATTCATTCTTTATCATTTATTAATAGTAACTTAAGAAGCTGTGTTGACTTTTCTCACTTCCTGGCCATCTTGGTGGCAGGTCTCTGGCTGAGGGTCCTCCCACACTGCAGGCAGGAAAATGGTGAAATGGTGACCACAAAGAAGACAAAAATGTCATTGGAGTCCATCAACTCGAGGTTCCAACTGGTCATGAAAAGCAGCAAATATGTGCTAGGCTATAAACCCTAAAATGATCAGAAAAGGCAAAGCCAGTTTGGTCATCTTAGCCAACAAGTGCCCAGCCTTAAGGAAATCAGAGATCTAATATTACACTATGTTGGCCAAAACTGGTGTACATCACTACAGAGACAATAACATAGCATTGCGTATAGCAGGTGGGAAGTACTACAGAGGATGTACACTGGCTGTCATTGATCCAGGTGATTCTGATATCATTAGAAGCATGCCAGAACAGACCGGTGAAAAGTAAAATGTAAAAAACTATACTTTAATAAACCAGGCCAAAACTTGTTTAAAGAAAAAAGAAAGAAGGAACAGTGTTGAATAGTTTATAACAAGCTGGCTTGGATCAAATCCTGGATTCAAATCCTACCTCTGGCATGTTCTGACTGTGTAACCGTGGACAAGTTTCTTAACCTCTCAATGCATTAAGCAACTATCTAAGACTATGTTGTAGAGAAAGTATTACCATCATTTGCAGAGGGAATTTCTTTACCTGCTAGTTTTCAAAACCAATAAAATCACAGGTCAAGTCCCTGTTTTAATAGCCCTGCTTATAAGGTTTCCTCAAAATGATCCTGTAAGATAACCAGTGTTAATGTTCTATTTTCTCGATGAAAAAACTGAGATTCAGTGTGCATAGATTCAGCTATTAAGTGTTAGAACCAAAACTTGGGTCCAAGTCATTTGACTTGAGTATTCACCCCATTGAAACAGGCTGCCCCTTAACTATTTATACAGCAGTATACTAGGTGTTAGACATAGGAATCTGAGAAAAAGATAAAGGTATATAGGCCAGTGATAGGAAATGGGATGAAAGAAAGAGGAAAGAGAAAGGAGAAGCAAGGGAGCAGAATTTGTTTTTACAAAGCCCCTTAATTTCTTGTTTGTTTTTTCAATTAATTTTGTATATGTCAAATTGTCATCCAAAGTCTGCTAAATATTTTTGGTAAATTATTGTCTTCCAAGACAACTTTTGGTAACTAGTCATAATAATAAGTAGTATTTATATGGTGCTTTAAGGTTTATAAACCTTTATACATATTTTATCTTCACAACAACTCTGAGAGATATGCTTTTATTATCCAAGATCAGTTTAATGACTTATCTAGGGCTATGCACTAAGGGTTTGAAGACAGATTTGAACTAAGATCTTCCTGAATTCAGGTCCTGTTCTCTATCCACTAAGTCAGCTAGTTGCCCAATAATGGTGCATAAGTAAAGTGGTGTACAGTTATCAAGAAATTGTTTCCATAGATTTTTATATTTAGTCTGAAGACACTTCAATGGGTCTCATTATGTGGATCATGTACAAATTGCATACCATTTACATCTCATCTTGGGAGCTTTTTGTTCATTTCCTTCCATAAATTGTCAATATGTCATCTACCTAATTCTCAGAAAGGCATTCCTTGGTATCTTTTAACATTACAGGGATTCTACCTAAGTATTCAAGCCATCTACCTGTTTTGTATGCCTTGCTCTCCCACCTTGACCTGGCTACCTCTTTCTCTGATCATATATAGCTTTAATAAAGCCACTTTTCCTACATAAGTTATTATTGCTAATGGCCTGAAACTCTACTTACTCCTATCAGGCAATTTGCTATTGACCTTTGTCTCATCTGCATTCTGATTCTCCAGAGATTGCTTACTATATTTCACTGCATAATCATTGCAGATTTTATGGCAAAAAGTTTTGCAAAAAAAGTGGGGTGCAACCATTATGCAAAACTTAAAAATTGTGCCAATACTACTTGAAAATAATTTATTACTAAACTGTCTTTGGCACAAGATTAGGATGCATGGAATACTCAGGAATATATGTTAAAATTAAATACTGACAATGTGCCTACACTGAGAATTCTAGGTTCCTGACTCACAATGTGCAGGAGATAAATATGTATCCATATGCTGCTAGTGAATATGTTACTGCTCTGTTTACCTATTAAGCTACATGACAAAGAGTATGCCATCTCACAATTAGGCAATGAAAGGCTGTAAACTAATTTTTGGACTTAAGAACAAAATGGAGCACTATAATTCTGCAGTGAAATATGGTATTCGATGGATCATAGCCATGTTACATCATTGGAAGAATGCTGGGTCTTAAAAGATGTTTTTGTGTCAAGGAACACTTTTGTATCATTGAAAACATTGCGTGTTATCCCAAATACATTCTAGCCTGCTCTCCACAGCTAAAGGAAGAAACTATCCTTGGTAGGGGTAAAGAACACTAGAATCTAACTTTAGAATCAGAGGGTATCAATTCAAATACTACCTCTGATATTATCTGTGTGACCCTTGGCAAGTCTTTCTGCCTCTAAGTATCTTCATCTTTGAAATGAAGGGATTGGCCTAGATGGGTGACGGAATGCTTCTAGTTCTAGACCTGTGATCCTCTTCCAAATCAGTTCTAGACCCAATTCACTGTACCTCTGCCATAAGTCTCCAAAGTGTAGATACTAACAACGACTCAATGAGTTACCCATCTAACCACATATCATGGTCTGGACAAAAGACATTCTACATTTTACTAAGTAAAGCTTTGTTGAGTGACTGTAGAGTTCTGAGACTGTTGAGTGACTGTAGAATGACTGAGAAAGATCTAAAGAGTTCTAAGATTTGGTGCAATTAACATCATGTCATGTACAAATAGGGACATCTAAAGATCCTTTCCATCTCTATGGAATTCCTCTTCCATGTGCATTTTATGTATAACATCCTCTCTATATGACCCTGGCAAATTTTTGCAGGCATATGTTGAGATCATCAAAGATTCTTTAATGGGTGCAGCCACAGAGATAACTGTGCTAAATGACTATCAGTAACAGGTGAGGAACAAAACAAGGACAAATATACTTGCCAAATCTCAAAGTATTAACCAAAATTTATGAAATTGGGGTTAATTCTATTAAGTCCTTGTGAGTGGGTCTTTGAATACAACTAAAATGTTTTCTGGTGCTCCATTCACTTACCACCTAGATACCCTTGCTCTCTAACACATACTTGAAATCTCATCATGGATACCTAATGACTAAATAGATGACCGATTCATTCTAGCCCTGAATTGTTATGAAGGACCACCAAAGCAAGGACACAGTCTAAGTTAGTGAGTATTCTGTTTCTATCTAGAAACGGAAGGGAGCTCAGAGACCAGCTTGCCTCAAAGGATGACTGACAAGGATTAAAAAGGATAAGCAACTCAACCAGAGTCACACAAGTTGAGTCAGAGGCAAGATTTGAACCAGTCTTCTTAACTCCAAGGCCAGAACTCTATTCCTTGTGTCAAGAAACCTCTCACTGTTATCAAAAATACCCTTTTTCATCTTTAAGCTCTAGTCTTCCACCATTGCAAGACATCTTTTCTCCTTTCCCCTACCCCTCTGTTCCTATCTTGTGTAAATGTCGTCCTCATCCTACCATAAACTCCCCATAAAAGATCCATACAATATGATGGAGATATTTTCCTGGGTCTTTCAACATTCCATACAGTTCTCAAGAGAGTCATCTGATATCAACCACTCTTACTATATAACTGCACCATATCCTTTTCCTTTTAGTTGGTGGCACAGTAGATAGAGCCCTGGACCTGGAATCTGGAAGACCTAAGTTCATATATAGCCTCATATGCTTACTACCTGAGCAAGTCATTTAACCTTTTAAGCCTCAGTTTCCTTAATTGTAAAGTTGGAATAATAGAACCTACCTTGTAGGGTTGTTGGAAGGATCAAATGAGATAATATTTATAAAAGTACTTGAGATAGTAGGTGCTATGTAAAGGCTTATTCCTTTTCCTCATTCCTCTCTTTCTTTCCCCTTTTATATATTACTTGAGTATCTTTTATACCACTTTTGTGCAGTTCTTTGGTAACATTCTGGAACTTAATTATACCCACCATATGACTGTCCATTACTTTTTGACTCACCAGAAATTTGACTTCTTCAGAAAACTATGTTGCTTAAAATAGGGGAGTTTGTTTCTGGTAGCTTCTTTGGATAGCTGAAAATGTCTCACAATTCCTCCAGTGAAAACTTTCTCCTGTTCAATTCTAAGTTCAGTTCATTGTCCAACTGTATTACCAATCTCAGACATCTATTGATAGAGTAACTCAAAGTTGTTCATTCAGCTACCTATCATAATTGGAATAGACTATAAGCATTTTTCATTTGCTTGGTTTTTTTCTCTTATGGATTGATTGTTAGATTGAAAGCTTTTCAATGGCTACAAAGAATTTTCTACAGAAGTCCTACAGTCTTCTAGGACTTGAGGCAGTCAGTACAATGGTATCTACAAACAACTACAAGCACACATATATACATATGTGTGCATGTGTGTTTCAGTCCTGTCTGACTCTTCTTGATCTTATTTGGGGTCTTCTTGGCAAAGATACTAGACTGATTTTCCATTTCCTTCTCCAGCTCATTTTACAGATGAAAAAAAATTTAGACAAACAGGATTAAGTGACTTGCCCAGGGTCACACAGCTAGTAAGTATCTAAAACCAGATTTGAATTTAGGTCTTCTTGACTCTAAGTCAAGCATTCTATCCACTAAGCCACCTAGCTGCCCCTAGGTGATAGAGGTTGAGATTAGACATAGAGATATAGAAACATATTGTTTTTCCTTAAAGGGAACTAGCTTCTTGAGAACAGGGACTATTTCATATTTTGTATTTATATCTTTAGCACTTGGCACAATGTTTTGTGCCTGGTAAACGCTTAATAAATGTTAGTTGATTGTTTTCTACAGAAGAACACATCTTTATATCAATCAATCAATCTGTTAAACACTGTTCCCTTCTGATGTTTTGATCAATAATACTTAAAATGTAGATATTGATCATTCTTATAAAGATTTTGTAGAGATAATAAAGTAGGTATATAGATCATATTTAAAGATATACTTTTCAATTCAATTCAACAAACATTTAGTAAGGACCTAGAATGTGCAAGGCATTGTACTAAGTGCTCAATCACTTATTTTTTCTAATGATAAAACCATTTGTAAAGCATTAAACTACAAAAGGTATTGTTCAACTGTTATAAGTAATAAAAAGTAGTTTGCTACAGAAATACTGACAGATCTATTCCATTTTTCATGTTAGTTCTCTTTGCAATTTCACTTTCAAGTACTATTAGGAGCATCTGACTCAACCAGGTCTCAAACCAAACTTTCTATAGATTTGTTTTTCCCTCTACAACTCTTCACTGTTTATTAGTGAACAAAGTAGCTCATGATCTTTCACCATTCCCTCCATAAGATTTTGCAAATGAGTTTATATTTTAAACTGCTGTTGCCCCTTCCTCTTAGCAATAAGGTCAAGTTTGGCTTTCTTGTTGTGGCAATTGTTTTATATGAGTTAAAATTCTATAGGAAATACTGATTATACTCAGTCCGTGTCCTTTCCCTCACCCACTTCAATGGCTTGTTTGAATAGGTCAGATTGAGAGAATAGTAGCATAACTTGCCAGTGGAGAGATGGCAGCCATGAGGAGGGAAACCAGTTTGCCAAGATAGGAGTTTCTGAAGCTTGACCTTCCAGAGAAGTGTAAAAATTTCTATACCTCAGTCTCTTGTATAATGGATGAGGAGAGAGAGAAGAGAATTTTCTAGATAATCCCAGTCAAATTCCTAGAAAATTTTGGGCCTGGCCTTCTAGAGAGGAAAGAGGGATTTTATGGGGATAAAAGGATTAGGGAAAAGAGGATTCTATAAGGGCCCTGTAGTTAGAGGATCAGCAAGGAACTAACTCACAATTGGAGAAAGCAAACCACCCCTGTCATTGGAGTGTTAAGACAAGGACAGGATGACCACTTGTGAAAGGTGTTTGTATAAACCTTGAAGAATACATCTTCTAGTATTCCTTTCATTTCTGAGATTCCATATTTTCAGAATGTCCCTGCTATTGAAATCAGCTATCATAGAGCCAATTTTCATATGTAGAAAGTAACTCAAAATAAACATAGCAAAAAGGTAAACCTACTGACAATTTAGAGGAAAAATCAAATGGTCAAAAAAAAGTAATTATTGGATTCATCAAATTGTTCTAGAACATCTTCTTCTGATTATTATTTATAGCTATCAAAATCAGAAGTCTTCATGCAGTTAAGCATGAAATACAAAGTTAGTGACGAGACATGATCACTAAGAGTGAAGTCTTGAAATTTAGCCAATTCATTAGCATAGAAATGGCTGCCAACATAGTTTTTTAAGGCAATATTTTTCAGATGATCCCTACCCTCTCCTATGGACTCTGAATTGCCCAGGTTCAAATAGATTCAGACCTTTTATGTAAAGTCCCTTGACTTCTGATGCCAAAGAATCTAGAAAAAGTAGTGTCTGTGACATGGCCATCATCATCTAAACATTTTAGTAGGGTCAGCTAGGTGGTTCAGTGAATAGAGTGCTGGGTCTGAAGTTGGGAAAAATCATCTTCCTGAGTTCAAATCTTACTTCAGATACTTATTAGCTATTTTTACTTGCTAGTTTACAAGTCACTTAACCCTGTTTGCCTCAGTTTCTACATCAGTAAAATGAGCTGGAAAAGGCAAACCATTCCAATATCTCTGACAAGAAAACCCTAAATGGGGTTACAAAGAGTCAAACATAACTGAAATAACAACATCTCTCAAGATCTCAGGCAACTTTCAGCAAAGGATAATGTCAAAGACTTTACCCCACTCAATGCAAGCGTTTAGAAGCACCAGACATCCACAGTCACACTGGTATCCCACTAAATCTTGCCCAGCTCTCTCCTTCCAACACATATGGCTATATTGCTGCAGAGTTAGCAGGCTAACTTGAAGATCAGCTCAAAACACCCAGTCCCTTAATGCTTTTATATATTACCCAAAGGCAAATTAATCATGGAAAAGAAGTTAGTGCTTTTCTTCAAATGATTGGCGACAGCTGCTACTTCCTCTCCCATGAAGACTGATTCCCTTATCCCTGATCGTGGTAACACTGTACTGACAAGTTCTATATGCACAAATAAAGGCAAGTTGCTGCATTTTATATAATGAGTTGGAGTGGCACATCTTTAACCAGGAGGAGCCGAAGAAATGCTTTGAAGACAAACAAAAAACAGCATCAAATGATAGCAATATTCTGAGCCTAAGAAAAAAATAGCAATAGCCGGCTATTAGGACCCCAATAACCAAGCCCACTTGCCAATCTTCAGAAATAAAAGAGCAGAGAAGAGGAAATGGGACAGGGGAGAAGAGAGATCAAAATTTTAAAATCTGAGTTTCTAGGGCATTTAGCTCACCACACTCCCTCCTCTACCCAGCACCTAAGGAAGATGTACTGACTTACCAATGGATCCACATCTAAGACTAGAGAGGTTTCTTTAAATCAAGTTAACAAGCAGTTAATTCAGTTAGTTCGGTGCCTCCATTCAGGATATTGTAGTAGAGAATTTAGGATGCCTGACTTGGAATCAGGAAGACCTCAGTTAAAAATGCCACCTTGGGGGCGGCTAGGTGGCGCAGTGAGTAAGAGCACTGGCCTCAGAGTTGGGATGACCCGAGATCGAATCCAGCCTCAGAAAATGAGCACCCACACATAAATAATGACTAGCCATGTAACCTTGAGCAAGTTGCTTAACCCCGATTGCTTAAAAAAAAAATGCCACCTTGGAAACTTCCTAAGTGTCTCATTATAGGCAAATTACTTAACCTCTCTAAACCTGTTTCTCCCTCTATAAAATGAGCATAATAATATCTGACACACGGTTGTTGTGATGTTTGAAGGAGATAGTGTATGCAAAATCCTTTGTTAACCTTAAAGTGCTATGTATAAATGTTAGTTATTCTTGTTCAAGCAAGGCATGCTACTAAGGGAATACAAAGAAGCTGGAGGAATAGTTAACTCCTATACTGAAGGCACTATGTTCAGAGGGCTGCCTCCTCTCAAGCCAACATCTGCAAAGTTATTTTCAATTTCAATGCTTCCATAATCCTGTCTTGAAATCTCTACATATTTTTGAGAAGGTATCTTGTATAGTGAGAATGTCCTTCTGGAGTTGGAGTCTGAGGTCTTAGGTTCAAGTTTTGATCCTGCAACTTTCTAGCTCTTTGACCTCAAGCAAAAGCACTTAAGCCCTCCAAGTTTCACTTCTTTCATCTATAAAACGGTACTAACAAAACATGAACTACCTACATCATCAGAGAGTTGTTTCAAGGAAAGAGCTGTTCTAGCTCTCAGGTAGCATCATTGACTGGCTAACTGACATGACAGTAACAGAACAATTTGGTGGAAAAAGGAAAAAGGCTTTCTTTCCAACAGAAATATTGGACCCTGCTATTCACTGGTTCTCATAAAAATTCTCTAGCTAATGTGTGAGAAGACAGAGGGAGAGAGACAGAGAGAGAAAGAAAGAGAGAGACAGAGAGACAGAGAGAGACAGAGAAAGAGAGAGAGAGAGAGAGAGAGAGAGAGAGAGAGAGAGAGAGAGAGAGAGAGAAAGAGAGAGAGAGAAAGAGAGCGAGAGGGAGAGAGAGAGAAGATGATGACCTCCAAAAGGGAGATGAACCTGGCAAGTACAGGATATTTCAGTTTTAAAATCAACTTGATTCTTATTAGTTCAACATTTATTCCCAAATGAAGAAAGAGATTTAATAAGGAGAGAAAAATTCAATATTTCATGACCCATCACTTCTTTAAGGTTCTGATATCAGCTATAGGCATAATATTTTATTAGCATTTGAATATCCTTTCCTTCATTAGCTCCAACTACAGAGCCTTCTTAGATGACTATTCCTGGAATACTTTCTGATATGGCTTCAATTGTCTTCAAGAATCTGTCAAGTCTTTCATACTTTATATAGTCCATTAAAATTAATAGCTTCATAGGTCCCTTCTGACTTTCTTGTTTAAATTCCCAAATTCACTTCTTGGATTTTGTTACTCAGATTGACCAATAACAGTCTGTCTTTAGAAATTTTCTTCTGAAAAGTGGGACTTTCAAAATCATCTCTGGTATATCATATTTCCTAGTAACTTCTTTAAAATCCTGGCTTCTTTACCAATACCATGGAGTTGTCATTAGCAAGGAATAAGGTTTTCATTAAGCGATAGGTTTTGTTTCCCCTGTTCTCTCATACTCTGTGTCGAAACTGAACCACAATGAAATAATGCTAAAAAGAAAAACTGAAAAAAGGCCGTAGACATGTTCACATGGTAATCTCAGATATAACTTTAAGTCTGTCCCCTAGATGTTAGTAGAATGACTTTTGATTAATGGCAGACATGTTTAACTTGAAAAGAAAGGTCAGATTTATTCTTGGCACTTACTTATCTGGGGGTGGGGGGTTTGGGGAGAAATGGTGAATGTCCCACTTGTAATAGTGACTTTGTAATAAGGAGAATCAGTGGCAGCAGCAGTTCAAATAGGAAAAACTTAAGTGGGAGGCAGCATCTGAACCTAACTCCTATATGTTTCCAAAGTACAGAAGGTGGATTAAAGTTGTAAAAAATAGCAATCCACTCCTAATGAACACTTGGACTTGACCAAAGTGTCTTGAAAAGTTCAGGGTTTACTAAAAGGAAAAGCCCTCCTTTAAGGAGAAGTTTAAAACTCCAGCTGAACAAAAAAGTGGTTTGTAGACATCATCTGTGGAATTGACTTTTTAAATTTTTTTTAAAATGTGTACCTTTTTCTTAGGATATTGAAATCCCTGGACAAAGATAAAACCTCACTCTATGCCATAAGGGAGAAGAGTGAGGGGAGATGAATGGCCCTCCCTCTTTTCTAGATGTTATTTTTGGACAACGGAGGCATTCCTCGCCCCCCCCAAGACACACCCTTTCCCCCCTCCCCACCATTCTGAGAGAGAGAGAGACAGACAGACAGACAGACAGACACAGAGAGACGGAGAGAGACAGACAGAGGAAAGACCCCGCTACAAACACAGCCCCCTTCTCTTAAACGACAATACAGCCAGGCAAAACTACAAACCTTGGGCTGCATCCAGGAGACTGACACTGCTTCCGCATTGCCAGAAGGCTTGAGTCGGGACTTACTCAGAACTGGGAGAACGCTTTCTTTCCTGCTTGGGAGTGTTTGAGGGGGGATTGGCAGTTTAACTGCCTGCTAATTTCCTCAGAGCTATTCTGCAAACGAGGCTGAATTTAGAGGAGGGGACTCTTCGAAGAGAGCTGGGAATGGTGGAGTACGAAAAAGAGCGCTCAGACTGGCTTCTTTGCGGGGCAGGGGGTGCTCCCATTTTCCCCTGGTAAGTGGCAGCATTGGTCGTGAAAGAGGTAGAGGAAAGAAATGCCTTGAAGAGTTTTTCTGCAGGAACTTGTAGGTACCCCGGTGAAACAAGGTCTGTGAGAGAGAAGACGAGACAGAGACAGAGTGTGTGTGTGTGTGTGTGTGTGTGTGTGTGTGTGTGTGTGTGTGTGTGTGTGTGTGTGTGTGTGTGTGTGTGTGTGTGTGTGTGTGTTTGGGGACTGCCTTTCTCCCCACCCTCACCATGGGTTTCTTAACCCCCTCTCTCCCCTTTCCAATCCTCTTCTTTCACCCCACCCTCAAGCAAGCAGGTAGGTTTGTCTTAAGAAAAGGAGAGAGTTTGAAAGAAATAGGTTTCTCTATCTTGCTTAACGCTAATTGCAGAGGGGAAGCCTTTTACTAGGGAACTTAGTGAGTTGGAAGCTGTGTCAAATTGCAGACGAGTGCCCTCATCTACTTTTAATATCAAGAGCAATATGGGAAGTTTGGTCCTGGTGGAAATGTAGGAGCTGGAAGATCTTTTGTTTGTTTGTGGATTTCCCTTGATTCTAACCCTTTGTCTCAAGAATGAGCTGTTGTTGCCTTTCTGCTCCTCCCGCCGGCCCCCTTCTCCCCCACCCCCCACCCCGAGCCTTCTGGAGTGGGTCCCTGTGTTACCATTCAGTAGGCTGTGCTCTTTCAGAAAACGAGTGGCGAGCGGCGCACAAAGTACAATAGAGAGAAATGCATTCCTGGGGACTCGTCTACCATGGAAAGCATAAACTCGGAAAGTCGTGTTCAACATTATTCTTCAAGGAAACTGCTGGTGGTGTTTTAGTCAATATCAATATAGTCTTTAAAATTGCTCTCCTCCAACCCCCTCCGAGAGCCCAGAATTGTTTTTAGAAGTATCTTTTCCCACATTCATCTTGACTGTCAAAATGAGATACCTGGCAATAAGGATGCTGGAGAAGCTGTCTTTAATTTTGCACAGAGGAGGTAGGGAGGAGGGGAAGAGGAGAAGAGGGTTGTTTCCTGAAGATTTGGTTCATTTTTCAACTTTTTCATTATTAAAGAAATCAAATTAAACAAATCAAACCAGATTCTCCTCCAAGACACTGTTAGCTTAAGTTGAATTCTTGTCCAGATAATACAGATGAAGTTATTACAACACTTCCAACACTCCCAAATGACTTTTAGTGGAATCCTATGTTCCTGCTGCTAATGATTTAATGGGGAATCTGCACAGTTTTCTACACAATAATTATTTTTTAAGTATGACCCAACCCACAATTACCCACAGAGAAGCAAAAAAGTCACTGGGTAAACCAGTAGTTCTGTATTATCTTCTGATACTGACTGTAAATGCAAGAATAACCCTGTAGATTGTTCCTTCTTCCTTCCCTACCTCTATTTGAAAATGAAGCTTATCCATAAGTATATGATGAGAAAGATTCTGGCCAGATAGATTATCAGCCTACACAATAGCTCTGTCTTGGAAACCATGATAAGCTATTAGTCTTCCAAGTCTAGAGGTATAAGGTCCTCCTTCTTATTCCAATTGGATGTGTTCACTTTGGCTACTGTTGTTCTGAAGTTGTAGATTTCTATTAATAAAGTTCCCTTCACTTGGCTGAAATGACAGGTTAGAACTGGCAGCAAAGCTACCTCCTTAGAGTTAAAATTAGAAGGGTACATAGGACTTTTTAGGGACATCCTCAGTACCTCTCCAGACACACAGTTTAGCAATTACTGTAACTAGATTTCACATATTGTCAGCAACGTCGTATTGCCTTTCAGTTGGAGTTTTTGTAATCTGTTTTAATCATTATTCACCAATGCATTTGTTTCTCTAGGGTGACTAAAGGCATATCCAACCAGTTTAAACCTTTAAAGTTTGTTTACTTAACACGTTGAATGTCTCTTGGGGGAAAAATAAACAAAAAAGCCCACTAGCATTTGCCTATGAGGCTGAGTCCTGTGATGTGATAGCAGATGGTACTGCTAGAGACCTTTGTTTATGCTTGGGACAAGGTAGGTGTCTCTTAAATTATTCACTGATTGAATAATTGATTTCTCACACACTGGACACTCTCCATCCGTGACTTTAAGGGTAGGTTGCAATTGAGGTCTTGTGCATTTGGAAATCCCTTCAAAGTCTATCAAGTGATATAGCAATTGGTCCCAAATTCATGACAACCCACAGTAAGAAATGTAGTGGCATTTGCTGCAAGTTACTCTGGCTTTCCCATTTAAAAGCTTGATTTCAATGACCTTCCCATTTGTTGGTCTGCTCCAAATATGGTGCAGATTGATGGCCAGAGAATCAGTTTCTGTAAATGCAATCAAACGGGTTTCTGCCAGCTGCTTGTGGTATTTGTGTATATTTTCATTTAAAAAAAGCTGTTCTTTGGCTTTATCTGCTCACTGTGGTTTGTGGCATGTTGTCTTATTCTGCAGCTGTTGCAGTTTTTTTTCCTAAATGATTGAGTATGATGTCATGGGCTATCTCCAAACCTTTTAGTTCTTTTTTACTGGGGTCTATGTTCCAGGAGTAGAGAAGGAGATCCTGCCTCAAAGTGCTTTTGGTAGCGACTCCCCGTCTACTCAGGCACATTCCACTGCCTAAAGACCAAAGCCACCAAATGATTTGCGGTCAGAGTTATTTGGGGCTGGTTAAAGATGATTTAAAAGGAAGGTTATAGGCACATGAAGTATACGGTAAAGAAAATATATTTTACTGCTTTATTGAGACCACATGGCTCCAACTCGCACTTTTTTTTAACATGAAAATCATTGGCTGGACTGACTCATGATTTTTTTTCTTTGTTTCTTTTTTATTGCTGAGAGCAAAGAACTGCACTCACTATTTATTGTAAGCTCAACCTCACAGTTATTGCTGAAAAGTTTTTACAAAGTCCTTTATGTTCAGGAAGACAAGGGAAGAGGAGATTATTTGGGTTTGTCCCTGGACTCAGAAAGCTCATGTAGTAAGGAGGAGAAAGTTAATTGTTCAGTGACAGAGGAAAGTATCTTCAGTGTAATACCCTTTAAGGGCTAAAACAGGCCTGATCTATTCAAGGGAATATTCTTCTGCTTGACAGTACTGGAGAACCTACCAAATATCAGCACTTAGTGATGGGTGTGAAAGATGAGTTTTATCAGCATCGTGAATGTTGTATGTGTTGGCAGCACAATGGAGCAGCCAACTGAAATGGAGTAGATCTTTTCCAAAGTATTAATATTGTAGGCTCCTAACAGGGTTTAGGAATACTTTCTTCTCTGTGGGTCACAGAAAAGCATTACCTCTGGCTCTCTACTTTTCAGTAGGAAGACTGGATTCAGAGGATATGGGTTCAAATCATGCCTCTGATGCTAACTGCCTGGGTGACTTTAGACAAGTCACTTAATTTCCCTGGGCCCCTGTTGCAACTTGTATAAAATTAGGGAGTTGGATGGCCTCTGAAGTATTTTTTCACTTTACTGTAATCTATAATAGATGGAACACTGGACCTAGAGTCAGGAAGATGTGAGTTGAAATCTAGCCTCAGATATTTTCTAGCTGTGTGACCCTGGCTAAATAACTTCACCCCTCTCTGCCTAAATTTCCTCATTTGTAAAATGGAGATAACCCATTATACTTCTCAGGGTGATTGTGATGATAAAATGATATGAGATTCCTAAAGTGCTTTATGGACTTTATGCATTATATAAATGTGATTTTAAAAAATTAAGGCTAAGTTTCCATGACAGCCTTTTCTACATGAATTGCCAGAAAATGGCTAAAGACACTTATTCCCACTAAAAGGGTTATAGGTCACATTTCCAATTCATTTTACCATGTATTTTTCCATAATGACCCTGGAAAAGTAGAACACACAAATGTTATTTTCCCCATAGAGTTGAGGGAAAGAACCAAGCCAAAGATGGAGACAGAATGCCAGTTTTCACACGGTTTCCACTCCATCAGGTTGCCTCATACGGTATGTACAACATAGTATTACCAGGCAGTAAGCATTGAGTGTTAGTAACACTTTACCTTTGTGGTTTGGTCCCATGCTGTTTCCATTTCCTGGATATGAGGTATAAAAATGCACAGAAACATCATGTGCATAGATTTTTAAATGGAAGGGACTTTAGAAGTCATCAAGTCCAACCCCCTTATTATACAGATGAGGAAACTGAGGTTCAGAGAGATTATGGTGGCTAATGTTATGGCATAGTGGATAGAGTGCTAGACTAGGAGTCAGGATGACCTGAGTTCAAACCCTGCCCCAAACAGTTATGTGACCCTGGCAAATCACTTAGACTTTCTTAGTTTCAGTTTCCTCATCTAAAATAATAAAAATAGCACCTACTTCACAGAGTTGTTGTGGGGATCATGTGTCTTAAAGCTCTTTGCAAACCTTAAAGTACTATAAATGCTCACTATCATTAAGTGAGTTACCTAGTCACAATGGCTGATAGGGGCTCAAACCCAACTCATCCTGATTCTCAAATGTAGTACTTTGTCTGCTGCACTCTGCTGCCTAGAAAGCATTCATGTCACTGAGTGGTCTTCAATTACGATTGTCAAAATGCTTAGTAAAACTCTGATGTGATGGGTTATGTGTATACCCTGACGTTTATCAGCTAATCATCCGTGAGCTGAGAGTCACGGCTGATTATTCTGTCATTGTGCTTGGAAAGATGTGCTTCAGGAATCTTTTCATTGCTGGCCTGTGTTCCATCTGAGGTCAGTCTGGTTTCCTAATGTTTTCATTCATGAGTTTAAAGTCATGGATAATGCCCTATCTCTTCTTCACCTGCATGTAAATGCTAAGGCTGGGAAGGATTTTGGGAAGCAATGCTATATAATGAGAAGAATGCTAGATTAAGATTCAGAAAATGGTTCCTAGTCTGGAATCTACCACTAATTAGATAAGTGACCTCCCTGAGCCTTAACTTCCTCATCTTTTAAATAATACTTCCCAGTGTTGTTGCGAGAAAAGCTGTTTATATTTCAATTCATAGAGATTTGAATAGTTATTAAACCTTGGTGTATTGATGAGTAGTTGTCTTTCAAGTTGACCCTATCACTTAAGCTCTGGTTTCAGACTTCTTACTGACAAAATGAAGAGGTTAGACTAGATGGCTAAGTTCCCTTCTTAAAGTTGTCTAATGAATCACTAGCTGGAAAGGATTTATAGAGTTCACTGGCATTTTTCCAGCTTTCCAGCTAGGGTCACAGATTTAAAGCTGGAAGAACCCTCAGAGGTCATGTCATCCAACCCTCTTATTTTACAACTGAGAACACTGCAGTCCAGAGAAGTGGCTTGTTGGAGGTCACGCAGGTACAATTCCAATACAGCTCGTCAGATTCCAAATCCAACATACTTTCTTCTATACTGTGCTTGTATCCCTTCAGTTACTCCCAAGTAGCTTTCAGCAGAATGATTTCTTACTCCTTGTCTCTTAAATGATGGCATGTCTCTGTAGCCCTGGTCAGATTTCTGAAAAAGTAGGTACTTTGAGTAAAATGATAATGCTGTATTTTTCCTAACACTGCTCAGGAATGCATGTGAATATCCTCTGAGCATGGTTATTCCTCTCCTATCTGATAAATCATTCCAGAAAGATAATTCTCTGCCCTTTTCAGAGAGCCCTAAAGCAGAAAGCAACTCTAAATTAATCCAGTCTATATTGCAGGGATGGCTAAGTTTTTTCTGTAATGGGTCACATGAAGATCTTTGTTGTTGTTAAGTCATTTCAGTTGTGTCCAATTCTTCATCAGTCCATTTGGGGTTTTCTTGGCAGAGACAATAGAGCAGTTTGCCATTTCCTTCTCCAGCTTATTTTATAGACAAAGAAATTGAAGCAAACAGTGTTAAGGGACTTGTCTAGGGTCACACAGCTATAGTCACACAGTAAGTATTTGAGACTAGATTTCAACTCACAAAGATGAGTCTTCCTACTCCATGCCTGGTACTCTATCTACTGTACCATCTAGCTGCCATGAATTTTTTTTTTGGAAGTAGAATGTTTTAAAATTCTGGTTCTTTTTTTTTTTCTTTGGAGGAGTGAAGGCAAGGCAGTTGGAGTTAAGTGACTTGCCCAATGTCTCACAGCTAGTAAGTGTCGTGTCTGAGACCAGATCGATTCTTTTAACATTAATGCAAAAGCAACACAATGACAGTGATATCAGACAACCAGGAAATATTATAAAAGATAGATAGATAGATAGATAGATAGATAGATAGATAGATAGATAGAGCGAGCATCTGTTAAACACTTACTATGTGCCAAACACTATGCTAAGTTCTGAGGATACATATATAAATAAGCAAGACGGTTCCTGCCCTCAAGGAGTTTATATTCTAAAGGGGAGCTGAAATGGACAGGGAATAGTCCTCCAACGGCAACATGGTATGGAGATATGAGGGAAGTGACACTAAAACTTCACCTAGGTCAAGGAAACATAAGTTAACAGTTCACCTAATAGAAGCATGAGATCTAGGGGTGGAATCCAAGGTTGCTGTGAGGGGGTCAAACATGACAACTGCTCAGATTGTGAAACATCATACTGAAATCATTGCCAATTCATTTTGGTTACTAGCACTTTTCTCTAAATTCTTGCCCAAATTCGTGGGTGAGTTAGTTGTCTGCTAGGCTTTTTTGAATTAGGAAAATGTTCTGGGATTGTTCCCAGTCTTCATAACTGTCATCTACAGAAGCTACAAATCTGGTTTCTGGAAACTTTCCTCAATGTCTATGATTCACCTACTTCCTTTAAGCTCTGAAGATTTTGGGAGTCTGTCCTCAACTTAGACTTCTCCAATTCTCACTTTTATCCATGGTCAGTCTTTGAAGATGCCATTTCTCCTCACCAGGCAATATGATGAGAAGAAGGCTGGAATGTGGGGTAGAGACCTGTTTCCAGGCAAGGTAAAACAGCAGTTCACTTATTAGAGCCTGGGGCCCAAGAAACAAAGCCCAAGGTTGTGGTAGAGGCAGGATGAGGATGATGACTGACTTGTAGACAACCTGAGAAAGATGGATAGGAAGTAGGCTGCTGACATGATGATAGTGAAGTAATGAGACAGTCCAAGTGTTGTGTTAGTACACAAGGAATTATAAAAGACTTCAGGGAAGATTTCAGGTGTTGGGCAAATCATCTGTGGGAGATATAAGGAAACACAAATAGCATAGAATGAGAAGGTATGAATAAGATGCAATCTTTATTAGCAGAAAGAGTCACCTATATAATTGATATCACAAATTTCTTAAGGATAGTCTAATAAACTTATTTTCATATAAAGGTACATAGTTATAGGTTTAGTGCTAATTAATGATCAATTTCAGTCGTCTGTGAGAATATGCATGTTGAACAAAGTATGGTTCTTGAAAGATAGTGAATCTATTTAGTCAGAGCTCATCCCAATTCTTATTCCAGATTTACATCACTAATGGTGACTCTTAGATTTTATTTCAACCAAACAATAATAATAATAATAATTTGAAAAGCTAACATTAATGTAGTGCTTACTATGTGCCAGGCATTGTGCTAAGTAAGTGCTTTACAATTATTATCTCATTTGATCCTCACAAAAGCCCTGGGAGATAGGTGCTCTATTCCCCATTTTACAGATGAGGAAACTGAGGCAAATAGGAGTTAAGTGACTAGCCCAGGATCACACAGATAGTGTCTAAAGTCAGATTTGAATTCAGGTCTTCCTGACTCCAGGCCTTATGCTCTATCTACTGCACCACCTTGCTGCATATTACGAAAGATAATGTACTTTCATAGATCCAGATGGACCTGAACATTGCCCAATTTTGTCCATATAGTGAGAAATATCAGCTAGGCAGGACCTGCCTCACTTTGGATCTGTTAGCTTATTTAGTTTTAGTTTTAGTTTTGTTTTGTTTTTTAATCTCAGACCATATCCCAAAAACAGAGAGGCCACAATTGATGTATAGGCTACCAGTTAGTAGCGTAAGGTGGCTAAGATACAATTCTAAGTAGTGTATTATATTTGTATTAACCCTTGTATTATATTGCTCAGAATTACTAGGAAGGTCTATATTATGCTCCTATGGCTAGTTCTGGGATTAACAACTCAAGAAGGATTTATACAACTTGGAGATGGTTCACAAGAGCCATAAATATGATTTAAGTATTGGAAAAAAAAATTATTCAGAAAGATTATTCAACTAAGAGGAAATAGTAAGATGTGATTCTGCAGGGATCTCAAAGAATCCATAAGGGTTCTAGAAGAGCAGAGGAGGTAGACCTCATTCACCTGAAGGGAGGATCACAGAATCTCAGAAGTGGAGATCTCCAAGATCATCTAGTTCAGCCCATACCAGCCTAGCAATACCTTCTTCAACACACCTCTGACAAATGCTCACCAAATCTTCCCTGTAAAGGCAAGTGATAAGAAACTCAGTTGATCTAATAAGCATTTATTAGGTATTTGCAATTAGCCAAGCTCTGTTCTAAGTACGGAGGATACAAAGACAAGTAAAGACACGCCCTGTTGTCAAGCAGCTTACTTTCTAATGGAGGAAGATAGCATATAAAGGGAAGCTGGAAGAGATGTGGGGGGTAGGGGATTCACATGGTCAGCATGGTTTGGAAATAGCTAGGAAGTGACACAGAGGCCTAGTTCCAGGCAAACTAACACACTCACCTATCAGAGTCCAGGTTCCAATGGGAGAGGAATAAGGAAGATGCCCAAGTACAGGAAAATCAAGAAAAACAAACAAAACTGTGGTTTAGATTTCTGTTTCTGTGAATAGAAAGGAATAAGATGAAAAGAATGAAGTATAAGGCAAAGCACTTCATTATATGTGTGAATCCGCAGTGAAGGAAATCTACTGTTAATCACACTGCCTCTCAATCTGACCTCAGCTCTGCTGCCTCGTCTTGGTGGAGGAAGGTAGTAGTGGCACAGGAGAGCCTAGTAACTCTCAATACCAGCCTGTCACCCCTCTTTATTCTCTCTCTTTAGGGTCCATCTCTTCTCCTTCTTGGTCTTGTTAGCCAGACTCCCAGAAAACTACACGCTCAGATTCTTTCTCCATGACCCCATACATCTGAGTACACGGGCTGCCATTTCAGCAGCAGTCATCAGGGTAGAGAAACCTGGCCATTCTGTTTCCTACAAAGTATCTCTCTTGTACAGTGGAGAAACCTTGTCCAAAGTCTACACATTCACTCACTTCTCATTCCTCACTCTTTGCAGATTTCCACTCTTCTCCCATGAGAGAATAGAATGCTGGGACTGGAGTTAGGTCAGATCTAAATCCACATCTGACCTCAGATACTTACTGTGTGACCTTGGACAAGGCACTGGGCATTACTGTGCCTCAGTTTCCTCAATTATAACAAGAGGGTGATATTAGCACCTAACTCCAAGGGTTGTTGTGAGGATCACATGAGATAAAAATTGTAAGGCTTTTAACGCAGTGTTTGGCACATAGTAGGTGCTACATAAATGCTTATTCCTTCCCTCCCCCCTCTTTCAGGATGAAGGTCATAACAGACAACAAATTTACATCCTGATTCTCAGATATGTATGTCCTTGTCAGGTAGGGTAACAAAGATCATACGCCAAAAATGACAATCCTGATTCCCAAGAAGCTAACATTTTATTGGAGGTAACACGAACGTGCATGTGGATATATATTTATATACATTATCATAAGTAGAATAAATCCAAGATAGTTAAATACAAGCTAGCTAGGGAAGAAGGGCCTTAGATATTGTGGGGAATCAGGAAAGACTTTCATAAAGAAGGTGGTGCTTGAGTTACTAAGGAAGGGGCACAATACAGGCATGGAGAATGCAAACGGATCCTCTAGAGATAAGAGACTGGAGAGTCATGTTTGAGAAACAGAACAGAGTCAGAGTGACTGGATCACAGAAGTGATACAGGAGAGTGAGCAGTATATAATGAGGCTAGAAAGAGAGCAGGATCAGTTTGTGAAAGGCTTTTAATGCCAAACACAAAAGTGTCTATTTTATCCTAGGGGCAAAAGAAAGTTATTGGAATTTATTGCTATGAAGGTGAAGTCATATCTACATTTAAGGAAAAACACTTTAAAAGTTATGTGAAAGATGGAGTGAAATGGGGGCAGATTTGAAGCAGGGACAGCAATTAGGAGACTATATCAACAATCTTGGTGAGAGGTGATGAGGACTTGAACTAAAGTAGTACTTGTATGAATAGAGAGAAAAAATCAAACTCAAGAGATATTATGTATATAGAAACAGTGAGATTTGGCAACTGATTATAATAAAAAAAAGTGGGGAGTCAAGAATAATGCTAAGGTTAGGAACCTAGGAGACTGGAAGAATAGTGACCACTTTAAGAGAAATAGGAAAGTTAAGAAGAGGAATAGTTTTGAAGAAAAAGATAAATTCTCTTTTTGGCATGTTATATTTGAGATTATTCTAGGAAATACAGTTTAAAATGTCCAGTAGGCAATTAGTAATACGTGAAGACTGGGGTTTGGTATATAGATTTATAAATCATCTTCATAGAAATTAATTAAACCCATAAAAGTTATTGAGGTCACCAAAGGAGAGAGAGAGAATAGACCACCCCCTCCCCAACAGAGTCTTGAGAAATACCCATAGTAACAGGTTGGAAAAAGAGATTGAGAGGGAGAGGTCTGACATATAGGAAAAGAACCAAGAGAGGGAAGTTTCATGAAAACCAAGAGAGGAGAAGCTGTACAGGAGAAGTTACTCAGTAGTTTCAGATGCAACAGAGAGCTCAAGAAAAATGAGGCCTTACAAAAAGGCCATTAGATCTGGCTGTTAAAAGGTCATCAGTAACTTTGGAGATAGTGGTGTCAGTTGAATAGCCAAACCTCAAAGGGTTAAAGTGTGAGAGAAGTATAACTAAAGAAAATATTAATTGAAGTCAGCTACCATCTTGCCCCATGAAGTCTCTGAAGTGCTTTCTTAAAGCATTGAAAATACTTAAGACCCATAGTCAATATAGCAATGGACCTGGCACCAGGAAACCTGTGTTTGAATATTGTCTCATACTTAGTATTTGTGTTATCATAGAAATCACTTAATCTTTCTTAGCCTTATTTTCCTTATCTGTAAAATTGGGGTAATAACTTTGCACACCTTAACACACTATAAATATCATCTGTAGCATTCAATAGACTATAGGAGAGATGGATAGAATAATTTGCTTTTCTGTAATTGAATGAAATTAATGGCATGTAAATTCATCTTCTATAGACTCACCCAAAGCCTCTTTAGGATAACTCTACTAGCAAACAGGATGACAGGGACGATATGTACTTCTTTCTGTTTCTGTGTGGTTTTGATCTCTTTCACTAGGTTCCTACATTTTGAGAACTTTTTATTCCACATAGTTTGAAGTTCTAAGTGTTCATATGACTACACTATGAGCACTGTTCTTAAATGTTTATGGATTATTATCATTGTAATTGCTATTATTACTGGTGCAACACACACAATCCATCTCCTTGCTGGCCTGGGGCTCCCCGGTTAATCCCCAATCACTTTTTGGACATACTTTTACCTTAGTAGGTCATTCTGTGTTCTAATTGTAATTACCAAGAAATGTGGTACTAATTCAAATCTTTTCTACTACAATTTCAACCAGTCTCCCTCTTTGTCCACAGCAGAAGACAAAGATTGCCACCTCTGTGATGACCTTTGATGGACATGAAAAAGTTAAATCTCTATTTAGCTTTTTCTTCATTAAGCTAAATGATATCAGATCCTTTAGTCTTTTCTCATAGGTCTTATCCTCCAACTATTTCATCATCTTTCTTTCTATCTTCTGAACTATGTCCAATTTCTTCAAGTCTCTCAAGCTGTGAAGTCCAGAAATCGACAAAATACTCTCATAAAGGTATGATGAGTGAAGATTACCTCATCACTCCTGAAAACCATGTTCCTATTTATGCATCCCAATACACTCATTTTTAAAATAATAGCCCTGCATTGTGGGCTCATGTTCAACTTGTCGTCCACTATGACCATGAGACCTTTTTTAGCTATATTTTTATAGTTGGACATAAAAGTTAGCTTCTTTTTTTAGAGGATGAGTTCTTCTCTGTGCATTAATCTGGCACTGATTTCTACTGACTTTGATTCTTTTCATTTATGACAACTTCTATACCTTACCAAGGGAATTTTGAATTCCTGTCTCCTTATGCTCAATCTCAGTCCTATCCCCAGTGGCTTTGAACCCTTGGAAAAACCCTGGAATACATTTGGGTTGTAAGAAGATTTTGTAAGTCCTTTGAAGTCCAATTAGTCATTCATACTCATCAATTCAGAATCAGGAAAATGGGACTCTCTAGGTAATTGCCACAGTGGAAATTCACTTTAATTTCAATGGATAGCCAACAACTATAACTGTTAGCTATGAAAAAACAGACCACTAAGGTACCCCCTAGGAAATCCCTCATGTGGTCATAGCTAGCTCTGAAATGCCTCTCTCGTCCCAACCTAAAGAAGACCTGTGCTTGTTTCAGGCCCATATTTTTCTGAAATAGAATATTTCCTTAAATGAAATAGAATGCCCATATATTTCTCTAGGGTTTTAGGCATGGTAATGCAATTTTATCTACTAATGTATTGAGAAGAATAACTTCCATTCTGGAGGAGTAACCATCCTTCTGTACTCTCTCCTTAGGTTTTCATTATTTCTAATTTGGTATTTAATTGGGGATTTTCAATTTGTTCTTTTTCTAGCTTTTTCAGTTGCAAGCCCAATTTATTGGCCTCCATTTTCTCTATTTCATTCATGTATGCATTCAGGGTTATAAAACTTCCCCTAAGAACTGCTTTTGCTGCATCCCAGAAGTTGTGGTATGTTGTCTCATTATTGTCATTCTCTTGAATGAAATTACTGATTGTTTCTATAATTTCTTGTTTGACCCACTCATCCTTTAGGATGAAATTATTTAGTTTCCAATTAGTTTTTAGTCTATCTTTCCATGGCCCTTTATTACATATGATTTCTATTGCATCATGATGTGAGAAGGAAGCATTTAATATTTCTGCCTTTTTGAACTGAATTGTGAGGTTTTTATGCCCTAGTATATGGTTGATTTTTGTGTATGTGCCATGTACCTCTGAGAAGAAGATATATTCCTTTTTATCCCCATTCAGTTTTCTCCAGAGATCTGTCATATCTAACTTCTCTAAAATTCTATTTGCCTCCTTAACTTCTTTCCTGTTTATTTTGAGGTGAGATTTATCAAGTTCAGAGAGGAGGATATTGAGGTCCCCCACTAGTATAGTTTTGCTATCTATTTCTTGCTCTAATTCCCTTAATTTCTCCTCTAGGAATCTGGCTGCTATACTGCTTGGTACATATATATTAAGTAAAGATATTGCTTCATTCTCAATGGTGTCTTTTAGCAGGATATAGTTGCCTTCCTTATCTCTTTTTTTAAAGCTTTTGCTTTATCTGAGATGAGGATTGCTACCCCTGCTTTTTTTTTCACTTTAGCTAAAGTATAATATATTCAACTCCTGCCTTTTACCTTTACCCTGTGCATATCCCTTGTTTTAAATGTGTTTCTTGTAGACAGCATATTGTAGGATTGTTGTTTTTATTCCATTCTGCTATCTGCCTCCATTTTATGGGAATGTTCATCCCATTCACATTCACAGTTATGATTACTATCTGTGTCTTTCCCTCCATTCTATTCCCTCCCTTTTTTATGTTTTTGTTTCTTCCTTCTCCCTTCCCCTCCTTAGGAGGTTTCCTTTTGACCACCAACTCCCTCAGTATTCCCTCCCTGTGCCCCCCCTCTCTTTATCTACCCTTTCCCCTTACTACTATTTCCCTCTCTTCTAACCACCCATCCCTTTCCTCCCCCCTTATCCTTCTTACTGCCGGTAGGGCACACTAAATTTTATACTTAACAGAGTATGTTATTCCCTCCTTGAACCCAAACCTATGAGAGTAAATTTCATATAGTGCTCCTCTCCCTCCTTCCTTTCCCCCTATTATAATAAGTTTTTGTGTCTTTTCACATTAGAATCCTAATCTTTACTGATTATGTTGATCCCACCTTCAACCAGAACCAATGAGAAAAAAATATGATGCTCATTTCCCTCCCTGTCCTGTATGATCTTGACCATAGTTCCACAATATTTGAATTGTTTCTTTCTGGCTGCTTGTATTATTTTCTCTTTGACCTAGTAATTCTGGAATATGGCTACTATATTTCTTAGAGTTTTCAATTTGGGATCTCTTTCAGGAGGAGTCCAGTAAATTCTTTCAATAATGATTTTACTCTCTGATTCTAGGACCTCAGGACATTTTCTTTGACAATCTCTTTGAAAATGTTGTCCAGGCTGTTTTTTTCATCATGGCTTTTCTGTATACCAATAATTCTTAGGTTATCTCTCCTGGATCTGTTCTCCAAGTCAGTTGTTTTTCCAGTGAGATATTTTACACTTTCTTCTAATTTTTCTATCTTTATGTTTTGTTTGACTGAGTCTTGATGCATCATAGTGTCCTTAGCTTCAATTTGACAGATTCTCTTTTTTTGGTGAATTATTTTCTTTTGTTAGTTTTTGAAACTTCTTTTTTAGGGACGTGTTTTTTTCCAGTTAGATTGTGAACCTCCTGTCCCAGTTCACAAATTTTACTATCTAAGAATTTGTTTTATTCAGTGATTTTTTTTCCAATTTGGTCAATGCAGATTTAAATTTATCTTCTACCTCTCTAATTTGGCTTTTAAAATCTTTTTTGAGCTCCTCCAAGAATGCTTTTTGGGCTTGAGACCAGTTCATATTTCCTTCTGTGGTCTCAGGTGTAAGTATAGAGTCCATGTTATCCTCTGTATTGGGTGGTTCTTGCTTGCTGTAATAGGATTGTATCTTTCTTGATTTCACAGTTTCCTTCTTAGCCATTGTGATTGCCCATATCCTGACTTTTACAGTGGATTTCTGCTTCTGGGGTAAAGAAGGCTCTGACCCATGCTTCTCAGGCTGGGAGCTAGGGGCTTGGTTGTTGACTTTGTGTGCAATAGCCTCTGGGTGTCTAGAATGAGGCCAAGGCCAGGACTCTCAGTGTGTCCCCTGGGTTACCATGAGGCTCAGAGTAACCTTTGGGGGAGGAGTGGTCTGGCCACTTCAGGTTTCCACTTCTGTGCCCCTGGGCTACAGCTCAGGCCAGTATATGTAGATTCCCCTGTTGGTGCTAAGGCATACCTGGGCTTTTGTAGCAGCTTCTGTTACACCCTTCCTCTTAGACTGAGGCTGTTTCTACTGTCTCAGGATTTTACACAGGGTGGGAATTAATCTCTGGGTTTTCAGAGTCAGGGAAGAAGATTAGAGCAGATAGGGTTTGCTCTGCCATCTTGGCTCCCAGAAGTTGGCAGTTTAGGTAGGTGATTTTTAGATATCCAGCCTGCAGGCTGATACCCCAGGAGAAGCTGCTGCCTTGGGCCAGGCCCTGCACTTTCTCTTACCCAATTCTGACCCATCCTCTGTCCGGTTGTGAGATATCTGTGAATTGTTCTTTGGGTGCGTGGATCCACTGGCTGGGGCTGTTCTCACTCTGCTGTGCTCTGCTCTCAGGTCTGTGCTGGTGCAGTGCTCCTCCCCCCGTACTCTGAGCTCTCCCTCCCCAGACTTACATGGGCATTTTTCTGGTCTGGGAATCTGCCGCTCCATCTCCCAATGGATTCTGTCACTCTAAAATCTGTTCAGATTCACTTTTTAGAGTTTAATGACAGAGTTCATGGAGGAGCTAGAAAAGTTCCTGCTTCCATTCCACCATCTTAGCTCCACCCCCCCATCAAAACTTTTCTAATAGTATTGTGTTTAGCTCAGGGTATATGATAGTAGTCTTCAAGTATTGGAAGGATTATCCTATGGAAGAGGGATCTGATTTGCTCTTTTAGGCTCTAGTCAGCTAAACCAGAAGCAATAGGTATAAGTTGCAAAGGCAGCAATGTAAGCTGGTGTAGAGAAAACCTTCCTAACAGTTAGTGCTATCTAAATGGACCATCTCTAGAGACAGTGACTTCGCCCTCCTTGTAGGTCTTCAGGCAAAGGGTGGATGGTTGTTGGTTGTTGTTGATTAGATTATAGTGGAGATTCTTATTGTTTAGGAAATGGACAGGAATGGAATTGAGGTTCCTTCCAAATCTGTGATTCTGTAATTTTCTATGGCCATAAAATCTATACCCTTGGAGGAGACATGAACCCTGGAGCTTCTCTGGAATTTTATGAGTTTGGGGGGTGTAGGATATAAAACTTCATCTCAGGACTCTTCCTCAAGACTTTGTTACTTGTAAATTTTCCAAGAGGAAAATCCATATCCTCCTTCCCTCTAGCCAGAACCCTCTTAGTTCTTACAGCCCAGACAGTAGGCTAAGCATTTTCCTTTCTGCCTGAAGCCCTGGTTTTCAAACTTTGAATTATTTGCAATAGAGCTGAATCCTTTTGTCAACAAAGTATAGGATTCTTTGGAATTGAGTTCAAGCAAACTTGTGTTATATCACATAAGCTATCCAGAAGAGCACAACTATAGTATATAGTTTTCCCCTAAACATTGCAAAGTACCTTTCTTCAGTGCTTGTTATATACTTTAAAAATGCCTGTTTATTGATTGATTCATTCTCTTAACTTGCTTATAAAGCTCACTAATATGAACTTTTATCTCTATTTTATAGAAGTGGAAATGGAAACTGCAAATTAACAAGGCCTTATTGGGGGTCTTCCTCTGACTTCTAATAATTGTGTGACCCTGAGCTAGTTACTTTATATCATGGTAACCCCAGGAAACTTTCTTGGACCATAAGTTGCAGAGGAGGTACCAATCTGGATTGGTAGAAGGAGTTTCCTTATCTGAAAAACATCGAATTTAATGAAATCACAGTTTTTATTTTTTAGTTGCCATATAAATATTATATATTTCTATTAGTTGATTTCTACTTCTCTTCTATTTACTTTCTAGTTACAGCATCCTTTGTGATAGTATAACTTTAAAATAGGGTCATAAATAGCCATTCTGGTACATTTGGGGTTACTATCCTACATGAGGACACTCAAGTGCCAGATGGGTCCCCACCAGCAAAGAAGACATGGAAGAGACTGAGGATTCCATCATCAAAGCCTTATAGGTGACTTTTTAGAACCCTTCCAACTGGAAACGTGGTATAGGAGAGAGGTGGTAGCCTTGTAGTTAGGAGAACCTGCGTTCAAATCCTGTTTCTGATACCTAGCTACCTGTGTGACCCCACTTTACCAGGGGAAAAATAAGGCAAAGGTACAATACTATAGCTAATTCCAATCTTTTTACTCTGAGTCTCCTATCCTGTGATATTTTCAATAACATTTTTCCAGACAAAAAAAAATCTCCTGATATGGGTTCTAATGATTTTTGGAAGGAGTGAGAGGGGAAGGGAAGGAGAACCAGAACCATGATTTCATTAACTTAGTAAACATCTATAAGAAATCTCTCTTTCCTTATGTAGGTCAATACCTGCTTTGCAACTAGTCTGACAGTTCTGAAAGATTAAGTTGCTTCCTCAGAGACACAGAGCCAATGTGGGTTCTAGTTCTTCCTGACCTTATGTAGTACTTCTAAACCTCAGTGTCTCTCCAAGGAATTCTGTCTCTAAAATATCATATCTTGAGCATCCATGATGACTGGAAAAAGGAGAGCAGGGAAATGTTTTAAGCTAAACAATTTGATGTTTGGAGACCTAGCTTCCTAGTCTTTGGAGCAATAACCTGACATAGATACCACTGCCCCAGAAAGATAAATTTATTATCTGTGTTATCATCTCTAGGTCACTGAATGGCCATTTAAAAAAATCTCATAGTATTATTGGACAGATTTCTGTCTCTGTCCCTGTGCTCTGGAGATAGTGAAAGAAATCATCCTTGCTATGCAGGAAAGAATACTGTCTCTGGAGAAAAGAACCTGTGTTAAAATCCCATCTCTGATACTACTTATGTGACTTCATACAAGTCACTTAACCACTCTAACCTCAGTTTTCTCCTCTATAAAATAAGGGCCACATTGGACTATGTGGCCTATAAGGTCCCTTCTAGCTCTAAGCCTATGTACTATGATTTTCTAACCACAGTAAAAATATTGCTTTCTGTTAATATTCATATCACAGTGGATAGGTTGTGGGATTCAGATTCAGAAAGATATTAATTCAAATCCTCTCATACTTACTAGGTGTGTGAACTTGGTCAAGTAACTTAAACTCTCTGGGCTTCATTTCCTTCATCTGTAAAATGTGAATAATAAAAGCACCTGCTTTACAGAAATGTTGTGAGAATTAAATGAGATATGTAGAAGCAGACTCTAAAATGCAATATAAATATTACCTTTTCTTTCTCATATAGTTCTTTGGCTCAAATAATACACAAAAAAATGTTTGAATTTTTCTTCCCCCTACCACCTCCACCTTTGGATTTTATATCTGTAAGGAACTTTGACGTCCCAGAGTTGGCGTCTTCCTAGTTAATGGCTGTCCCAGCCAAGTATCCAGAGTGACCCTAGTTAAGCTCTCCTTGCTGTTTATTCTAATGTGATATACACAGTCTGTGGTGTATGATTACCATAGCACATGTGCTAGTTATTACTACCAATATGAATATCTATTGAGTCATTAACCACCACACTCAACATGTCCCATCACTATGCTTTTAAACTCTATCTATTGAAAAGGCACAATTCCCCTCCACTAATATATGCATTTAGAAATCCAGGCTGGTGGACTGTATCTGAAGCAATTGCATGACAATAAAAAGGATTTCTAATCACCCCATTACAGGTGGTTTGATAGACATGAAGAAACATTGAATATATTTCTCTGAGTTGTTGGTGCAAGGCACCCACTCAAAGAGAAGTTTCTTTCCAAATCCACCAGCCCCTTCAAGGGTGGCATTCATTCCCTTGGACTCAAAACACAGTGCCAGTCACCTGCATGTGTATTCTAGTCATGAGTTCAATGTTGGTTCTCTGGCTCACTTTGACTAAGCCAGTTCAACAGAGGCCTGATGGTGAATTTAGGAGGAAGCAGAGGAATGGAGTCAGGCATTGTGGAAACTGGGCTAGACTCCATTTACTCATGGTGACTCCCTCAGTCTCAACCATGCATCTTTCTCCACACATCACCACCTATAAAGGTAGATATGTTTACTCTAGTTCATGATGGAACAGCTATCTGGACGATCCTACCTTCCCTATCTCAGTACTGTCACCTGTCCTCCTAGAGAGCAAAGGGCAACAACAACAACTGTAAGGATCTATGTGCTGGAGGTATTGCCTCCACCAATACACATTGCAGGTTCTTTATGCCTAGTGACTAACCCTCCCTCTTCTTTGAGTTTAGTCTGATCCTTGTACAGCTGATGTCCAGACCACTTCCAGGCACATATTTAGAACCCCTACAGCTTGCTAGGATCTGCCAGAGATTATATGCCATTGGCACAGCCTTCAAGAATGCACATTATATCAATCAAGGAAGCAAAAGGCATTTATTAAACATTTATATGCATCAGTCACTGTGCTAAGCACTCAGGACACAAATCGAAAGCAAAAACAATCCCTGTCTTCAAGGAAGATACATTCTAATGCAAGAGATGGCATGTATATGAGCGCCAATGTGATATCCACAGTGCCTACAGGAGCTATGCTGATGTAAGTCTGGATCTCAAAAATATAACAGGCTCTCCACATGGAAGACAAAATATTTATTCAAATACCAAAAAACTGAATCCCAACACCAGAAAGTCAAATCCATCATAACAACTAAGAAATCTATACAGAATAACAATGCAGGGGCCACCACCATTCCCAAGCCTTCTCCCTGCTAGGGCCTTCCCACAAACAAATACTCATAGCTCTCTGCCTGCTTCCTCTCTCTCCCTCAGCTCTAACTGCTCTGACAAACTTCCTCTCTCAGCTCTCCTCCAGTTTTGCCTCTTACTGTTCCACCCTTCTTGTTCCACCCCTTCCTGCTTCACTCACGCAGCAAGCTCCTCCCTCCATAGACTCATATAGCTCAAACTTCCATGTGACTCAAATAGGTTGGAAGAAGTGACTTGCCCAGGAATTAGGAAATGCCCATAATTAGGAAATGTCTAAAGGAGTATTTGAATTCAGGCCTCCTCTTCTTCAAGTCTAGCATTCTATCCACCACACCATCCATCGGTCTCTCAAAAGAGGGAGAGAAAGAAATACACGTGTGTGTGTGTGTTATTGTTGTTGTTGTTGTACCCCAATAAAAGCAAGACAGAAGATCCCCAAGATTAAGTTTAAAAAGTGGATTTTATTACTGCAGGACTGTCAGAGTACATGGTCACCCAAATCAGACAGTGCTTTGGCACAGACTTTGTGCCGGTTTTATAGAGGTTCCATAGCCAGGTTATGTAAGCTGAAACTCTAATGATTGGTCAGTGTACACTTGAAACTACAATTAGTGATTGGTCAGTATACATTTGAATTTCCTGCCAGGGCGAAACCCTAGGCTGGAACTCCCACCCACAGATTAAGCAAGGGAAAGCAAGGGGTGGGGGGTCTCCCTGTTTACAGATTAAGCAAGGTGGATTTCTCTGCTTTACAAATCAATGAAGGAAAGGTTGGGCTGCCTGCTTTACAAATCAAGGAAAGGGTGAGTGGATTTGTGTCTGACATTCAGGAAGGGCAAAGTGACAAATCAATGGGGGAAGGGCAGAGTGGACCTGTGTCCAACATGTAAAGACAATGCTAAGGTCTCACCATCAATAGGCCATGAGGAGCAAGTTGCTTTCTGTTTTGTTTTTGTTTTTCAATAGTTGGTGATCGACTTCCATAGCAGAAAGAGAACTGTATTTGGAGTTAGGCTAAACTGAATTCAAATTCCACCTTATTGGTTCTGAAACCATCAGCAAACCTTTCTAAACCTCAGTTACCTTATATGTAAAATTGGGATAATATCATGTGAAGTATCTTCCTCACAGGGCTACTGTGATACTCCAATGAGATAATATATGTAAAGTGTTTTGTAAAGTTTAACATGCTATTTAGATATCTATAGTTGTTGTTATAGTATGCCATCCACAGTCTCACCCAGGCTCATTTTTGACCCTTGCTAAACATCTGAGAAATAAATGACTCAGTGTTAGGGTGTATTCTGAATCAATGAAAGGAGTTGTTGTTTTTTCCTATATGGAGTAGCCTCATACAGAGGGGAATTGAAAGTATGACCTTGGCTTCATAACTAACCTATACACAGGGTTGTAGTGAGGATTATTGAAAAAGCATATGGAAAACTCATAGTTCTTGGGAGGGGAGAAAAAGTACTGTGGAAATACAAGGCATTATTAAAAACTGGGAGAAGACTTCACAGGGAGCTCCTTGCAAAAACAACTTCCTTTGAGAGAAACATGTGTTGTGCTTTGGGGGAGCTGGGAAGGGTAGCCAGCTTCATCACCAGGTGACTAAAGTAGTCTCATGGCAGGAATTCAAGGGAAGTCAGCACATGACTTCTCAAATACAGGTGATTTTTTACCAGTTGCATTCAGCTTTACTTTCCCATACAAACTTAATAAGGAAAGAGGAGGAGGGAGAAGGATCCTGAACACCTGATAGTGTATTATTTCCTGTCCTCCTCTTTCCACCCTATTCCCCTTAGGAGAAGTTCTGTGGCCATAGCCTACACAGACAACTGTTGGTGAATTCTGTTTTGACACAAGTTCCAAGTACCTCCATATTGCTGCATTTTTTTTTTTTTTTGCTTCCTCATGCCTGTCTTTTCACCACATAACTCCTTAGCTCTTGCCAAAACCAGAAGCAGCATAGCCTTTTTGCACCCAATGAAGAAATGTATCTATACTTTGGAGATACCAATTTCAACCTAGTCCTTTGATCCCTATTCTACCTACTATACCCACTCCTGAAACACTCCTCTCTCTAGAACAGTTATTAACCTCAAGTGGAAACTGCTCATTCCAGCTTCCATTTATAGAAATGGTGGATACATACCTGCAGAATCCTGAAAGCAAGAAAAGTGTGACATATGGCTTTCAGACCCTTGGTCTTCTTAAGGCATATGTAGGTTCTCATATTATTTGTACCCATAATAAATAGATCATTACTGGTGATACGTCTTGGGTAATAAAGTCCTAGAAATTAGGGATCATGGCTTTATAAGTTTACACCTCCATAATTTTATACATGATGAAAATAAGGCACAGAGAGATTTGATAATTTGCCCAAAGCCATGTAAGTGGAAATTTCAGGACTGAATGAAATATAATATATAAATATGTAAAGCCTTTTGTACATCTTATCATTACCTTTGACCTGGAAGGGTTTTCATATTCCCTCATCCATTTCCCAGATGAGGAAACCAAAACCCAGAGAGGTTATATGATTTTCCTGAAGTTACACAGGTAATCAGTGGCAAGGACAAGATTTGCAACAGGTCCTCTCACTCCAGATGTAGTATTGTTTCCAAAAGGAGAAACATTGCCTCCTTTTCTTAAAGCATTACATACATGAAAGCTCTCATCATATTAGTAGCAGAGTTCAGATTTGGATCCATATCTCTGGCTCCAGAGGTGATATTCAAGTTACTATATCCTGTTCTCAAAGTACTATATTATTATGGTGTTATTATTATTGAACACATGGGATTTAGACCCAGGTCCTCATTCCAAATTCAGCACTGTTTGTTTTTTATTCTAGAGCATACACTATGGTCTTATTGTTCAGAATTTTGTTCTTTTAAGCACTTTATAGATGCCATTTGAAATGAAAAATAATGTTCTGATATATCTATGTCAACAGTATAGAGTATGTCATCTCTAATGACTCCTGTACTTTCTTGTGAAGTTTACCAGATGGTTTCTAGCATAGCTTGTTTAAGCATTGTCAAAAATGGCTTGGTTTATCAGTTGGTTCAGCACGTATAATCTGAGAAGCAAAAAAAAAAAAGTCCACCAATGGAAAGAAATATACACCATCATCTCTAGCAGCAAAGCATCCCCCAGCTGTCAGATATATGAAATGGAAATTATCTAGAAAGAGCTCCCTCCAGATAAAAAATACATGACTTTTGTGAACCTAGATGAAGGGTAGACAGGGCATGAAGAATAGCAGATATAACCTCTCACTGCCTTCTAAGAATCTAAGTAAAATGAATCAGGTTAAGTTATTCAGTTCTTCAGAAAGTTTAGGTGGATCATGTATGATGCTTAAAGGTCCTTTGCCCCATTTATTAAACAGATATTACCTATCTTTTCCACAATTCCTTCAAGATTAGTATTACATTTACAAACATTTAAGGAGAGGAGAGAGAAGGAATTAGGCATTTTGGAAGACAAGCATAAATAATAAATTTGCACATGTATGTGAAATGTCCAAGGAAACAAAGCCCATCCTTTCCTCCCTTCAAAAAGTGGTAAGAGGGACAATAATAAGCATTTACATAATGCCAACTATGTTCCAGACTCTGTAGTAAGCTCTTTTATGAATACTGTATCATCTGACTCTCACAACAATCCTTCAAGGTAAATGCTATACTTATTCCCATTTTACAGCTGAAGAAATAAGGCGAACAGAAATTGAGTAACTTGCCCATAGTCACACAACTAGGAAGTATCTGAGATAAAATTTGAACTCAGATCTTCCTGACTCCAAACACAGTGCTCTATCACTATACCACCAGCTGCCTGGTATAAGTATTTTTATGTAAACCCCACCCCCCAAAAAAAGAATAGTCCTTGACATTTCTGCATAGGTTATCCAAGAAGTCAGTCCTTGTGTTCCAGAGGATCTCACAAGAAGGGAGAGCTTCTATAGGACTTTAGCTTATTTTTTTCATTTCTAGAGAAAAGAAAGCTTTTCTAAAATTTTTGCTTGTCTCCAAAACACCAGGTAACTACATTGTCCTATCCTCCTTCTCTGTCTCTGTCACTGTCTCTGTCTCTCTCTCTGTCTTTCTCTCTCTCTCTGTCTCTCTCTCTTTGTCTCTCTCTCTTTGTCTCTCCTTGTCTGTCTCTCTCCCTCTCCCCCTCTCTCTCCTCCTCTCTCCCTCTCTATTCCTTCCTCTTTCTCTCCCCCTCCCTCTTCCTCTCCCTCTCCTTCTCCTTCTCCTTCTCCCTTTCCTTCTCCCTCTGCCTTTCTCTTGAATTTGCCAAGCCATATCTATCAAGTTATTGATGGAATCAGTGTACAATCTAACGTGAATGTTTTTTCTTATTTCTACTTTCTTATAACTGAGCTCCTAAAGCATTTCTTATTTTGTTTCAGTTTTTTGTTTTGTTTTAGTAAACAATCCTTAGACTAACTTCCTTCCACTTTTTCCTACTCATCATAGACCCCCAGTCATTTCAGATATAAGCCCCAGATATAAAAGGTATTTTACTAGACAGACCCCCTTAATCCAACAGAGGCTCTAATTCTGAAAATTGACCATATTCATTAGTAACAGATGTTTTACAGCTTGAGGGAGGGTAATTAGGAGCCCCAATGGCACAGAAGAGGAAGTAGATGGGATATACCCCTAGAGAGAGGGATACAAATCCTGTATTAGTCATAAGTTAAAGCTTTCTGGTCCAGGTTAATCCTTAGTGGACCTAAGTTAAAATGACAGATTGCTCCCAGGAAAACTGATAATGGTACACAGAAAACAGAAATATTACCAGTCAGTTTTAAGGAATAAAGTTCATGTTATAAAAGGGATTTATTTTGAGGAAGTGATGTGAAATTCAATCATTCAATAGGCATTTCTTAAGTATCTACCATATTCATGTGGATAGAACATTGTCTGAAGTCAGGAAGACCTTAATTCTAATCTGTCTTTAGACACTTCCTAGCTGTGTGACTCTGAGCAAGTCACTTTACCTCTGTCTACTTCAGTTTCCTTGACTAAAAAAATGGTGTAATAACATCACCTACCTCACAGGTTCCTTGTTGTGAGGATCAAATGAAATAATATCTATAAAGTGCTTAGCACAGTTCCTGGCATATAGTCAGTGCTATATAAATGCTTATTCCCTTCCCCCAATTCCTTTTCATATAAGGCATTTAGAGAATCTATAAAGATAAATAAGACAAGGAGCAGCTAGGTGGTGCAGTGAGTAGAGCGTCGGCCCTGGAGTCAGAAGGACCTGAGTCCAGATCCGGCCTCAGACACTTAACACACACAAACAAAAACCTAGCCGTGTGACCTTGGGCAAGTTACTTAACCCCAATTGCCCTCCAAAAAAAAGATAAATAAGACAGTCTCTCCTTTTTATAATTTATAATCATATAAATCATAGAATGTATAATCCTATGTGAGAAGGGGAGAAAAACCAAGATTTAAGTATGGGAAAGGTATAAATGGAATGCTGTCACACAGAGTGTTTGGGAGATGAAGGATAATTCTCAGCAAGCATGGTCATAACAGTTTTATGGAGAAAAGATGGTATTTGAGTTGGTTTAGGAAGGGAAGTACAATTTTATCATTCATTATTGATGATTAGGTTACCTTGGAGACTTGTATCGGTTCTTTTTCCTATAAGGTCTGACATTAACTTTCTCTTCACTCTAATGTTATCCTTCTTACACAGATCCCTCTTTATATTTCTTTTCTTCATGAAGCACTCAAAAGCATCAAACATTTCATTTTCCTTATTTCTAATCCACAGTGGATTGGTCACTGGACTTGGAGGAAGACCTGCCTCTAAATCCTGACTCAGACACTTAGTGGTTGTGTGGAGTCCCAGACAAATCCCTTCACCAGTCTATGTCTCAAGAGGTTCCTTATCTGTAAAATGAGGGGTTTATATTCAATGGGATTTTCCAGTTCTAGATCTATGGTCTTATGATTCCTTCCCCAATCTCTTCTTGATCAAGTCTTTCATTTCCGGCAAAATTCTTTTGCCAAGAATTTTCAAGGACCACTCAATGGAATCTTCTACCCCAAGACTTATTGATTAGAAGAGTACAGCTCAGGCTACTCTGACTTACAAACAAATTCTAGATATCCTATTATTGCTGCATTTGCTGAACCTCATTTTTTTCTATCTGTTAAATGAGAAACTTGGACTCATTGAACTGAGGCCCCATCTGGCTCCAATTTTATGACTCTATGATCCTATGTATTCATGTTCAATATAGTATTGCTTGGTAGTTAAGGAAAGCCAGCAACAAAATTCAACCTAACTTGTCACATTCTACATGTTTTCATTTACGGTACCATGTGATATTATTCAACAACTTAAGAAATTCACTTGCAGATGTGATTTTTTAAAATGAATACCCATTCATTTCTCCATATCTTGGTTTAAGACACATATATAGAACCAATATCCTCATCTCTTTTATCATGGGGGCAGGAAAATATTTTGACCAGGTTACTGTCCATTGTGACCCTGTTTAAAAAAAACTGCTTTTTTCCTGTTCTGTTGCCACTGATCAGTGGTGAGAGGACTCTGTAGAGAAGAGGTTACAACAAAAGAATATATGGACAAAGAGAATCATAAACTCACAGCATAGACAGCAGGGGATCAGCAACAACTGCCAAAATCCCACCAGCTGCCTGTTCTTGTAAGGCCTGGGAGGTAAGAATGTTTTTTACACTTTAAATATAATAAAATTTTATTTTTAAATGTAAAAACCATTCTTAACTGGGGTCTGTACAAAAAGAGGCAAAGGGGCCAAATTTAGCCAGTGCATAATAGTTTGCAGACCCTAGTTCTAGAGCTAGTACAAACCTTAAAGGTTGGCTAATCCAAGCCTTACATTTTACAGATGAGGAAACTGAAAACTGCAGAAGTTAAGGAACTTATTCAGAGCCATATAGATAATAAGTGGCAGGGTAAGAATATGACCTCAAGTTTATTGATTCTAAGTTAAGTGATTTGAATCATCATCCAAATGATCAAAAAGACACAGGTAGGTATTACAGTGGATAGAGTGCTTGGTCCGGAGTGAGGAAGACCAGAGTTCAAATATGACTACAGGTAGTTAGTTACTAGCTGTGTGACCCTGGGCAAGTAACTTAACATCTCTCTGTCTCAGTTTCTTCATCTGTAGAATGGGGGAGATAATAGCACCTACCTCCAAGGGTTGTGAGGATCAAATGAGTTAATATTTGTAAAGTGCTTAGCACAGTGTGTGGCACATAGTAGGGGCTATATAAAAGCCTTCCCCAAAGACTTATTCATCATAAAACATTCCTCTAGTAACGGAGCCAATATTAGATCTTTGTGCTGGCTTTCCTAGTTGATAAAAGTGACACTCTCTACATAAAACTTGGATTCAAGTTGACAGCCTTGTGGCTGTCTACCAGGGTCCAACTCTTTCACAAAGGATTTTAAAATAACATGGTAGTAGTAATTATGCCTTTATTTTTTTTACTGTTCCTACATGGTAGCTTTAACAATGGCCAGCAAATTTTCCAAATACGAATTGGAAGGTTCTGCTTCAGCATACAGACAACATGGTACAACAAAAACCATGCTGGGTTAGAGTCATATCCTAGCTCTCATACATACTGCCTGGGTCACCTTGGACAAGCCTTTACTCCTCTGTAAGAAAAAGAAGTATATGGCTTCTGAGATCCCTCCCAGCTCCAAATGTGTCATCTTATGAGCCCAAAAAGTACAGTTTGTGCATTCTGTATCTAATACTTACCATTCATTTTAAGAGCTTTCGTTTCTCTGCTCAACTATCGTCCAGTCCCCATTAGAAACTCTTCCACTTAGGCAATCTCAGTGCCATGTTGGGGTGTTGAATTGGAAGCCAGAAAACTTGGTATTCATCTTCCTCTTCTTACTAGCTTGAAGTAGCTAGTTGGCACAGTAGATAGAGTATTGAATTTGGAACCAGGATAGATCAAAGTTCAAATCCTGACTCAGACACTTATTAGTTGTGTGAGCCTGGGAAAGTCACTTTTTCTCAGCTTCATTTTCCCTATCTGTGAAATGAGGATAATAATATCACCTACCTCACAGAGTTGTCATAAAAACCAAATAAGGTAACATACATAAAGTGTTTTGCAACCCTGAAAATGCTTAATAAATGCTATTGTTGTTATTATCATCATCATCATCATCATCATCATCATCATCATCATCATCATCATCATCATCATCATCATTAGTTCTGGTCTTGAGCACAGTCAGTTTTTCTCATCAGTACTTCATTATTTAAAGGTTCTATAGTTTCGTTAGTGTGGGGTATCCTCCCAACTCCCACCGCTGATGGCAGATCATAACCCTTTTATAACTTTGTACATGATCTTCAAGAGCTAATATGGCCAAGAAATTTAGCACCCTCTGGCCAACCTGATCATAAGAAGCAGCTTGGGGCAGTGAAAGCATGATGGCTCTGGGGCTGCAAGGATCTAGGTTCAAGTGCTACCTTAGTTACTACTTATGTGACCTCCAGCAAGTCATTTTACTTTCCTGGACCTCAGTTTATTTATCTGCAAATGAGGGACTTAGAGTAGATGCTCCCAAGGTTCTTTCCAGTCTTATATTTCTGATATTATGAGCCTCTGACTTGCAATATGTAAATAATACTATTCACCATGCTTTCCTTTTTTTTTTTGGAGGGGGGAAGATAAGGCAATTCGGGTTAAGTGACTTGCCCAAGGTCACACAGCTAGTAAGTGTCAAGTGTCTGAAGCTGGATTTGAACTCAGGTCCTCTTGACTCCAGAGTCAGCACCCTATTTACTGTGCAAACTAGCTGCCCCTCATCATGCTTTCCTTATAGAGAATGTATGTAAAATACTTTGTAGCCATAAAGTATCCTATAAATGAGAACTGTTAATATTATCGGGTCTGGTTCTGGACTGAGTTATCTTTTATATGTCAACGAGCTTCAGTAAGGTGACCTCCAAAGCCCCACCATTATTATGTTAGCTACCAGGAAATGTTTTTAGCCACCAAATCTCATGGAACAAAGACATGAAAAACTTGTAATTAGCCTCAATGGAGGTCATAACCACACAAATAAAATTATAGCTCCTCAAAGTTATACATTATCAATACTCTTGTTGTTACTATTATCACAGAATACCTCAAAAACCCTTTAGTCGATTAGAAATCACATTTATGTAGCTATTTGATAACATACTGGACTGCCCTTGGAAAATGTCTTTCTATCTGACCTTTCTAATTTACAGTAAGCACAGTTAGAACCTCTCTCTCCGGTACAATGCAACACTGAACATCCTGGTCATATTATTTGTTAAAAATAGAAACATTTTCTAATAAAGTCCTTCTGAGTAAAGTAATAAAAGAAAATTATTCCAGATTACCCAGGTCCAATTCAAGAAACCAGATACTTTTCTCAGGGTTAAAAAAAAAGTCAAACACTTCTCCCAGGATCATGACTTAACTTTGCTAATTAGAATTCATAGATTAATGAAGGGAGGGGCTAGAGTTCAAGTATGAAGTAGATTTTTCCTGAAGTCAGGAATACATCTATATAGTGTAGTTATGTAGATCTTTGAAGAATTATTGCATGGAGAATAATAAATCGCTTTCCTGAAAACTAAAGCAATGTTACAGAGCCATTCCATCTCCTCCAGTCTGCTAGTTGCAATTACATTATGAGGCTCCAGAGTTTTGTATAAATAGTTCTTTTAGAAATTTAACATTGCAATAAATGCTCTAGCAATTGATTTAACATGTATCCTTCAAAATCCATGTTTAACTCTTTAGACATAAGCCAGGCAACTTCTTTATAGTCATTCCCAGGATTTGGAAGCTGTTCCTTTGGTTCTTAATCACAGAGAATCTAAAGACACCTACCAAAGGAGAGAAATAAACAATTCTTCCATTTCTCTTTAATTAATGTGCAGTTGGATGGAAAGGATGGGAGAAAAAAATTAGGCCTCTCAGAGCTTTGTATCCTTGGGTAAAAATACAAGTATGATATCAGTTTAACAAAGGTGTGTTAGGACAACGGTGAATGACTAGGAGAATAATTTCACACCTCCAACAAAGCAGAGTTTTCCTTAGATTTTAGTCACCTCTACATGAAGAATGATACATTCTTGTGAATTGGTGGAGCAAAGGGCAAAGAATTGCCCAGTTTTTGAGGTAGGAACATCTCATCCCCAGGGAAAGGTTTGTACCTAAGGGGTAAGAATTTCAAGCAAGATTGGTAGTTGGTGTCTCTTCCAAAAGCTTACAGGACACTGTCAGCCTTCTTTCTGTAACAAAGTGCTCTTCTATGCTCCAATAATCACTTTTCAGTGTGCTTGGCCCTGAAGAGAAACTATGACAGACACTTATGTGCCTATAGAGTTAATGTGAACTCTCACCAAAGAAGGAACATCAAAATTGGCAGCGTCTCCAAGGGACATAAGACTTGGTTTTAGTCACTGACTACCAATGTCTGAAAAACTACATCATATTGGAACAAAATGAGATGAACAAACCAATAAATGAAAGAATAACCAAAATGTATCTAGGGATAACAATTATGCAAGTGGGACATCTTTAAAATGTTCCATGTTTCTAAAAGAACAAAAATAATACACTTCATTTTCATTCTATAGGAAGTAGTCATACTTGTGCTGATGGTTTATTATTATCATACTTTTCTGGCACCTAATGACCTAGAACAGGAATTTCCTAATTTAATTTTATTCTTTTTTCTCCAAAGGAATTCTTAGAAAGAAACATTACGCCCTGAAAAGGAAGAATATGTTTAAGTAGAAAGTGATGTATGCTAATGAAAAATGCTAAATTCACATGTCCTTTCACACTAAGGAAACCCTCTTTATAATCATTAGATCTTTTCCTCCAAGATATATTGACCAAGGCTTCCATGGATACAGTTATCCCTTCCATATTGTGACTTTCCCCATCATGGCTTTGATATATCATTTAAAAAGAAATTATATGGGAATTATGGGGACATTTTTTGGAAGCTGCAGAGGACATGTAAAGGCCAGCAGACAATATAGAAAAAGTTTTAAAACTCAGGAATGCATAAGATATATGTATACTATTGTATGCTATCAACCCGAATTTTACAATAAGGTATTGTAAACACCCCATAAGAGAAAAAGAAAAATTCAGACTTCTTCTCTAGTATGGAAGGAAGACCAAAAAAATTTATACAGATTTTCCAGATCCCATGGGCCTGGGTCAGGGGCAAGGGAGGAGCCACACCCCTAAACCCCAAACCCTTGCAGTGCAGAAGGTAGACTGAAGCCACAAAATAAGCATACAATATTATACGATGTTAGGAAGCATTGACCAAAATTCATCTCATCATAATGAAATGCTGCTACTGATGTATTCTGTGCCTAAGCTACATTTAACAATAAATTAATGCATCCTCATTCAGCCATCTCAATTAAGATTTAATTTGAAATTCCCAAGAGTTCTCTCTATTTAAGTAGGCAGATCTAGTAAATGTGTATTCTAGCATTTTGTTTTTTGCGTTACAGTTTTTCTTCTTAGTTCAAACCTATGTTTTCCTTGGTTTAGCTAACTTTACATTTGGGGTCTTATATATATTTGGACTTATAGTACAACCACATCATTTTACAAATAAAGAAGCTGAGGCCCAGAAAGGGCAAGTAATTTGCCCAAGTTTCCACAGGTAGTAAATAGCAGAGCCATGATTCAAACCCAAATCTTCTGCACCTAAATCCTGTTCTCTTTCCTCTGTTCCTTATTGCCATTTAATTTCTCAACCACAAGGGAAGAAAACATCATTATCTGGTCACAATGCTAAATATGACAAAATAAGAAACATGAGCTAAGAAATGCTTTTAGATGTGTTCTCTTAAAGCTGGAAACAGACCTGTTTCTCAGTAATTTAATAAAACAAAGTGTGAATAGTCCTTACTTACTTCCTATTCAATACCACATGGATTCTCCTTTTCAAGTCCTTCATGCACACACAGGAGAGCACACCAACCTAGTCAATTTTCATGGAAAAATGGATTTGCTTTTTCTATACATTTAAAAAGTTTGTATTTGATCGTAGTGTTCAAGGGAGGGGAAAGGAAATCATCCCATAGGTTATCTTGTACCTGGTGCTTAATAATTGTTTGTTGATTTGACATGATCTGTGTTCATAGTCAAGATGTCTTTCTAAGAGTCCAATTTCTCAAGCAACAGAAGAAGCATGTCTTCCTTGGGTTTTATTTTTTAACCCCAAATGATGTGTTCATCCCATTACTGTTTGTGTATTAGAATGTTTTCTGAAAATATTAGAATATTTTCTGAAAATAAAAACGTTAAATGAAGATACTTTCCCATTTTAGGAGAGCTAGTCTGGGTCAAATTCAAGGGTCCAACACATTACCATAATTTCTTTACTAAAGTCTCATTGGAACCATTTATGCTTGCCCTTATATCTCAACTATTTTTGGTTTCCCCTGGAGTGCTGAACCCTGGGTGTATAGATTAATAGAAAGAAAAGGGACTAAAAACCAGAAGAAACTGTTTAGAGAAGTCATGGCCTGAGGAAGGGTTGTCTCTACCTTAGTTTGAAAAAAGTAACAGGGAAAATTCCCTTTACCCATGGCTATTGGTTAACCATGCCCATTTCATTCTAACAGGCCATAGTTCTTTTTAAGTTTCTTTTGTGGTTCCTCAAGGACAACACTATCTGTGTTCCAATGCCATGACTTCATGTTTGCAGTCATTTGGTTTCACCTGTGAGGCTGAGAACACTTGGGGATAAAGCCAGGCAGAGGAGAGGAAATTCAGCCAAATTTCCTTCAATTCTTAAGTGGACACCATCCAGATCTAAAAGACAGAAACTCTACTCCCCGTCCTAATAAGCTCTGACTGGCATTGCCTCAATGGAGACTTTAGAATTGAATTTTGGGAAGGCTTAAGCTCCAACTTATTTTAAAAGACATGAATTTTTCACCCTCCTTCCTCTCTCCCTTCCTCTCCCTCCCTCTCTCTTTCCTCCCTCTCCCTCTCTTTCCCCTTCTCTTTCTTCCCCCTCCCTCTCTCTTTCCCCTCTCATCCCCTCTATAAAATAAATCATGGTTAGCTGGCAGAACAAAAAAGAAAGGCAAATGGGAGTAGAGAGACCCTTGAGTACCAGACAAATGAATTAGTGAGAAATTTAGATAAAGTCTTCCATGCTTTGACTTAAAGAATAAGATGTTCCACTGCTGAGGAAGAAGTTGTAAGAAAACCTTCAGTTTAATTACCTGTCAAAAGCAAAGAAATTACTTCTGGGCTATTGAGGAGTTCATGCATTGGGTTTCACATGGTTTTCTGTTAACTCTATAAAGTGGAGAGACCAGATGTAGCAGCTGCCACTTTTCTCTAGTTAGATTGGAGTCCTCTAGGGCTTCATAATTCTGCAGTAATTATCCCATCTCTTGCAAAAGCTGCATTAGCATGGAAGGTTGATAGCATTATTCAATAGAACATTGGTCGTTTTATCTTCTTTTGTGTGCTATCCAAGTTTCAACAATAGCTAATAACCATCTGCAACTATAACTAAAGCAGCAAAATAGCTGAGTGAACACTTCTGGCTGCTTTATGGCTGCAGTTTCTTATCCTGGGCATCTATAAACCATTCTTTCCCCCATGCTTTGATGACTTAGAAGCAGTCAGCACAATTTTTCATGACATCAAGGTAACTTTGAAGTGCCACCTGTCAGGACTTGCCATGGTTCTTGTTTCTCCATTGTCATAAAGGGGTTGGTAAGGAATCTCCATTCTAACTATTGTTTCCTTAAAGAGCCAAGGAATGAGTGATGGAAGATAGAGTTTGTTTACCTCTTTCCCCCATGCACTCCTGAAATCACTCTTACCTACTGATGAATTTGAACCACATTTCCAAATGGTCTCAAAAGTCTACTTAAGCCAAAAGCAGGCCTTCCCAAGTTTCTTTTGCAATGAGCTCACTACCTCAGAGGGGAGTAATGTCCTCTACTATGGCAAAATGGTAGATCAAAAAACATAATAAGATATTTTACAATGATCTGTTAAGGATGAATGAGAGGTTGGAATGAGGTGCTGCCTATTCTAGCTTTGATCATCAGTAAGGAAATTATATATCTATTTGGAATATGGAAAACTTGAAGGAATCACCCCAAATTTAAACAAGTTCATACAGCACAGCAATTTAGTATACAATTTTAGTGTGCATTTATCAAGTACCTACTATGTGTATGGTGGGCATGAGCAGGATACAACACATTAAAAAGGAACTAATAAAATAAAAACTACAGTAAGATATATTGCCAAATAAATTTCTAATCAGAGAAGATGGACTAGTCATGTGATGAGTCCTGTGAATAATCCCTGTGTACCACTGTTATTTTCCCAACAATAGAAAAGAGGGAGGAAGGTCCCAACACTTGGAATAGACCCTGTGGGCAGCTTCTGGGAGGAAATAGACAAAAGTTGTGCAGGACAGATGAACTGTGATCTGCATTACTAAAAAATCATCTTCATCCCTAAAAATCACAGATACATTTAAGTATTTGAGTATATGGAATTCATTATGTTAGACCTATGTACACAAACACAAATGAAATAGGTCCTGACCTTAGGAAAATAACATTCTACTTTCATGGGCTTCCCTCACTTCATAGTTTCATTTGTCACTTTTTTACCTTGTAAGTGATAACTTGCATAGTTGTAGTCACTGAATAGAACAAAATAGAAGAGTTATAAAATTTAGGCTCACCAGAGACTTATGTTCTGAGACATGACATATGATATAAATGTTATATAATCATTTTAGATATGTTTTTGGTTTTATCCTTTCTTCTTCCTTAGGAGATAATATAAAATCTGTGGATTGCTATGACCAAAATTTGATCCATGGATTTGGTGATGACATTAGTAAAGTTGGCAACATTAACATGAACCTCTCAACCATGAGTCTGTTTTGGGTTCTGAAATCTCTCTCAAAATTTCTTGGCCTTTGGATTTGAAATAGTTGGTCTCTTTATTGGTCTCTTATGAACATCAAGGTCAAAGTACATCTGTTGTCCACACAAATTTAGCTATGGGCCTTCAGGTCAAGAGGTCAAGAAGTCATAGCCATAATAAATTTAGACAAGGACCTAGTTTGCCTGTGAATTTGGATGACAGAACAAATACGGTGTGTCCTGTGGTTAATGCAAACACATGTATAAAGTTACGGAGTCATTGATAGAAAGACAGTGAAGACTAAATTAATTAATAAATTAATTTATGTTTAGTTGTATGTATATAAGATGCTATTTTTGCAGATGGCCCTGCTTTGATCTCAAGTAAAAGCAAACTCATCTTTGACACAAGCTGCCATTTTCTTCTGGTGTTTCTCAAAACTCATGCTATTACTAGGATAGTATTACTATCCCTTTGAGACAAAGGAACACCTGGCATATATAAACATCGAATTGCTTCACCAGTGGTCTCTAGGGTTCCTTCCTTTCCATCCCTGTGTTCCATTATAATACCACTAAAGGCACTCTTTTCTGAAGTTAGTCTCATTCATGAAGTTTCATGAAGCCATGTGTTCCGCTGATGTTTTTTGAGGGGAAAGGAAAGAGGGGAAGAAATAGGGTTCTGAAATCTGCCATCTTTTCATTATAGCTAGCATGATGATGAACCTCTCCAGAAATGACAGATCATCAAATTTGCAGAAGTATAGACAGAAGTCTTTTACATAGTTATTTTGTTTTCCTTCATAAGCACAAGTGACTGTCCTTTGAAACCAAAATGTTCCTCAAGGAGAGAGATAATGGTCAGGGGAGGAGGAAGAGGGGAAGATAAGGGAAAAGATTTATTAGCTTTCAAAATATTTTTTTTAGATTTTTATGTTTCTATCCCCTGATCTTTTGATTAGCATAGTTTGGGAATGTTCATCACATATTTTCTTTTAGTTTTCAACATTCACTTTTATAAGATTTTGAGTTCCAATTTTTTTCTCCCTCTTATCTTCCCCCTCCCCAAGATTGCAAACAATCTGATATAGGCTATACAGGTATAGTCATATGGAACATATTTCTACATTAGTCATGTTGTGAAAGAAGAATCAGAACAAAAAGGGAAAGCCACAAGAAAGAACAAAAGAAAATATTTTCTTCAATCTGAATTCAGACTCCATAGTTCTTTCTCTGGATGTGGATAGCATTTTCCATCATGAGTCTTTTGGAATTGTCTTAGATCATTGTATTACTGAGAAGAACTGTCTTTCAAAGTTAATCATCACCCAATGTTTCTGTTACTGTATACCATGTTCTTGGTTCTGCTCACTTCACTCAGCATCAGTTTGTGTAAGTCTTTCCAGCTTCTCATATTTCCATCCTACAATACCCTATTGGGGACAATAGTGTCATGGCATCTTAGTTGAGTAAATAGCACTGTCTTATTGTGGGACCAGCATATGACCTTTCATAGCTACTAAATTCCTGAGCGGGGGAAATATTTTGCAGTGGTAGTAAAGGGGAAAAACATGAAGGGAAAAGAAGTTCCTTCTGGAATTCCATTCCAGAACTCTGTGTTCACCAAATGTTCTAAAAGAATAGATCATTTTAAATCAATTCTAAATGATGGGATATAGTTACCCATGACAAGGTCTACATTATTGTATTCTGAAACTGTGACCATCTATCTTGCTGGAAGTGACCATTCATGGGCCCATTCACAATGCTAATCGGCACAAAAATTTTAACTTGTTTAGTTCCTCAAACATGAGCCCATTTGCCTCTACTTCAGCAATTTGGTGGCCCTCCACTCCAAGGCAGTCAATATAATAATGCCAGAGTTAGTGTGGACATGTAATAGCCATTAGCCCCACTACAGCTCAGAACTCCCAATCTCAAGGAGTACACCAGCTACAGCCTCCCCACAGCAATAGGAATTAAAAGCATGTACCAACACCAAAAGGTGATGTTAGACTAGAACTTTTACCTCTAGGTTCTTCTAAACACGGAATCCAATCATTGGCCAAGTCTTGTAACTACCTTGATAATCCTTCACAAGTCTCTCCCCTTCTTTCTGCTTCTTTTTTTTTTTTTACCACCCTAACTCAAATCCTCAACACTTCTTACCCAGACTATTGTAATAATCACTTAATTGATCTACTTGCCTTTATTCCCTCATCTCTCCCATCTATCATCCATATAGCTGCCAAGGTGATATTGTTAAGGCACTGGCATGACTACATCAACCCCCTCCTTAAAAAGCTGTAGTGAATCTGTTACTTATAGTGTCAAATATAAACACTGTTCGAAATATAAAGCCTTTCATTATATAGCATCCAACTACCTTTCTAGATCTTTTTACTCAACTTCACATGTTTTACAGGTTATCTCCCCTATGTTAGAATATCCATTTTTTGCAAGCCAGAACTGTATTGTTTTTTAATTTTCCTTAGTATGATGACTAGAACATAATACTGTAAGTTCTTCATAAATGCTTGGTAAAGGTGATTGATTTTTTCACTATTAATTAGAGAAATGCAAATTAAAACAACTCTGAGGCAACACATCACACATATCAGATTAGCTAACATGACAAAACAGAAAATGATAAATGTTGGGGAAGATGTGGGAAAATTGCAACACTAATGCATTCTTGGTGGAGTTGTGAACTGATCCAACCATTCTGGAGAGCAATTTGGAACTACACCCAAAGAGCTATAATACTATGCATGTTGTTTGATCCAGCAATACAACTACTAGGTCTGTATCCCAAAGAGATTATATAAAAAGGGGAAAGGACCCACATGTACAAAAATATGTATAGCAGCTCTTTTTGTGGTAGCAAAGAATTGGAAATTGAGGGGATGCCCATCAATTGGGCACTGGCTACAAAAGTTATGGTATATGAATGTAATGGAATGCTATTGTTCCACAATAAATGATGAGCAGTGGATTTCAGAAAAACCTGGAAAGACTTACATGAACTGATGCTGAGTGAAGTGAGCAGAACCAGAACATTGCACAAAGTAACATCAGCATTGTATGATGATCCACTTTGATTTAGCTATTCTCAGCAATGCAGTGATCTAAGATGATTCTAGAAGACTCATGATCGAAAATGCTATCCACATTCATAGAAAGAACTATGGAATCTGAATGAAGATAAAAGCATACTATTTTCTCTTTTGTTTGTTTTTTCTTTCTCACGTTTTTCCCTTTTGTTATGATTCTTCTTTCACAGCATGACTCATGTGGAAATATGTTTAATATAATTACACATGTTCAGCTTATAGCAGATTGCATGCTATTTGGGGGAAGGAGAAGGGAAGGGAGGGTAAAAATTTTAGAACTCAAAATCTTAGAAAAGTGAATGTTTAAAACTAAAAATTAATTAATTAATCTTTAAAAAGATGATAGATTTTATCTACCAAACTGATTTGAAGCACATAGCTAAAAATTGAAAACTTTTTAAGTTCTTTTTTTTTTGCCAGTTTGATAACAATAGATAAAAGAGTCAAGAATCAATTAAATCTATCGACTACTTTCATACCAAGACTCTGTGGTGCTTAACATCTCTTATTCAGCAAACTTAGTGTCCATAATGCCCTGTCCAAAAAGGACTGAATGATTCCCTTGGAAATTGTAACTCTTTTATGTTTCTATTTTTTGTTCATCTGTCTTTGGATATGTACCCATTTTTACTGGGAAGATAAGACAAGTCAATTCAACAACCAACATTTATTCAGTACCTACTATGTATAACACACTGTGATTGGTGGTGAGGATGAAAAGACAGTGGAATGATCTCTTCCTTTGAGGACTGCTTATAAGCTTTTAAAAGCTTTTAGGTAATGTGATTTCTTCAGCTTTTCCACAGTCATTTCACCAAAAAAGCCACAGAATCTCAAAAGTTGGAAGGCTTTCAAATACCATCTAGTCCAGGTTTTATGTCCCTTCCACATTCTATCTAAACTTACCGTAGAACTTGTAAAATTACCCATCCCTTTTTTTAGCTTCCAGATATCTAGTTCAACCCCCTCATTTTACAAATGAGGAAATTAAGGCCAGAAATGTTAAATTATTTGCACAGGGTCACCTATTTAGTGACAATTGAGACTAGAGTCCACGTCTCCAGATTCCTGGATATTCTCATTTTTAAAATCAATTATTGGGGCAGCTAAGTGGCACAGTGAATAGAGCCCTGGCCTGGGAGTCAGGAGGACCTGACTTCAAATCCAGCCTCTGATACTTAACACTTATTAGCCAGGTGACCTTGGGCAAGTCATTTAACCCCAATTGCCCTGCCTTCACCCCTCCAAAAGAGACAAAAAAATAAAAAAATAAAATCAATTATTTACTTACTCAAAGTCTTTGAAGATCAAATGCTATTCATGATAAAATTTCTGTAGAAATAAAGACTAATATTTAAGGACTAAACACAAAATTGTATTTTTCTACTTTTCCAAGTTAGATCCATAATCAGCTCTCATGAGAAAATTATAAAGTAATCATGATTAAATTATAAAGCAAATGGGTTCTCAGCAGCCTATGTTGAGGTTACTGTGCAAAACTAAAGTATTTTCTAACTTATTACATTGAGCATAAAGGCGTGTTTTTATGCAATTCATTTTGTTCTTGTAGTGGTCAAATAATATTGCCTCTCCTTAAATTTTTCCTTACTTTAATTTCAATTCCAGTTCTAAAACAACTGTTTCCACTCTCTAGTGATTTTGAGCAAATTACCATAATACAGCCAGATTATACATCAGTGGAAATATTGGATTGTTTCTCAAGGTGACTGTACTAATCACCATGATACTCAATATTGTTAATATTCTCAGACAAGAATCTCTGTGTTGTTCCCTATACACTAGACTATGAGTATGAATTCATCTGGCAAATCTTTATCTTTTTTCTTCAGTTGGTGTTTGTTTACTATCTTATCAGGTTTATATCCCTAAGACCAACCTCAATAACCTTATTCTCAAGGTCACCAACTCTTCACTCTTCAGGAAACTGATTAATGTAGAAGTCTGTTAGTCCTTTCTTTAACCTTCTTTCTTTCTGCTACCTCAGAAGCCTTCTAGTCTAACCTTCTCATCTTGCAGAGTAGGAAACTTAAGCCCAAGGATGTTGCGATTTGTACCAGGTAATTTAGGCAAGCAAAAGAACAACTATTTGAACCCATATCACCTTACCATATAACCAAAGTTGTTTTTCCCCTCTTTCAATCAAGATATGGGCAACTAGGGGTGGCTAGGTGATGCAGTGAATAGAGCACCAGCCCTGGAATCAGGAAGACCTGAGTTCAAATCCAGCCTCAGACACTTGATACCTACTAGCCATGTGATCTTGGGCAAGTCACTTAACCCCAATTGTCCTGCCTTCCCCCCTCCAAAAAGCAAAAAAAAAATTAAAAAAATTAAAAAATAAAAAACATATGGGCAACTATAGACATAGCATGTAGCATTGTTGTCAGATGAGGTTATCTTGTCAGTTAGTTTGGCTTAATTGATTTTCTTTGATATGAGGGAGAATTTAGTCAAGACACAGGAAATGTCAAGAAATGTCTGTAGTATAAAAAATCAACAATCCTTTATAAAAATGCATTAAAAATAAATTAAACTTGTAACAAGAATGTGTTGTGAAAAAAACCCAGTATGACACCAGACTTGACTTTCATCTCTTTTCTAAGAAATTTATAGTAAATACTTTTAATTCATTGCCAGAAAACTGATAAAAATATGACCATCAAGAAATTTCACTTAACAACATGATTGCAACAAAAGTTACCAACTTTACTGTGAAGTCTAAATTTGTTTTGTCTTGGAATGAGAATTAGGTTTTCATCCTTGATTTACCAGGTGAGAAGTTAGTTAAGTTTGACTTCCACTTCATCTTACATATTCACTTAATTTTATTTCTGTATTGTAGAATCCCTTCATTCTTTCTTTTGGAATATCACTTTGTAGGTTAAAAAAAAAAAAGCTTCTATTTCAAGACTTCAAGTCACTGTATCTTGAAACAGCCCTCCCCAATTTTGGACAGGTTCTAATTGGCAGAAAGTTTTTCCTATATTTTCTTTGTAACCAACATTCACACACCCCCACCCCATTTCTGATTTTGCCCCCTGGGATCAGACAGAACAGGTCTGACAGCTATCATGCCCCTCCCCCACCCCAGTCTTCTCCTGGCTAAACATTTACAATTCTTTCAATAGTTCTTATGGCATAGACTTCACCATTCTGGATATTCTGGATATTCTCAAGCTTATTGAGGTCTTTCCTAAATGGTGACCACTACAATTGAACACAATACTCCACATGGACCCTGACCAGGGTAGAATATAACGAGACTATCAGTGCATTACTCCTGGAAGCTCTGCCCCTCTTAATGCAATCCAATAGCACGTTAACTTTTGTTGACTGCCACAGAGTCACCTCAAGTTGAGCTTGTGATCCATCAAAATCCCCAGATTTGTTTTAAGACAAATTGTTATCTAACTGTGCCTCTTAAGTCTTATACTGGTGAGACTGATTTTTTTGACTCAATTCTCTATATATTTTAGAAATGAGGCCTTTATCAGAGATATAGGTTATAAAAATTCTTTCCCAGTTTCCCATTTCCCTCTTGATCTTGGTTACATTGGCTTTGTTGGTACAGAAGCTTTTCAATTTAATGTAATCAAAATTATCCATTTTGCATTTTATAATGCTCTCTCATTCTTGTTTGGTCATAAAGTCTTCCCCTCTCCACAGATCTGACAGGTAAACTATTCCTTGCTTTCCAAGATTGCTTACAGTATCATCTTTTATACCTAGATCATGCACCCATTTAGACTTGTTGAGATTGATTTTTTGAGCCCAAGTGTAAGAATAGAGGGTACTAAAACTGGAAAGAACCATAGAGATTATATGAAGCAATAATATAGTTGTAAAAGGATTAAATTGGTAGAGGAAGAAGTGTTATGTAAACCATAATTCAGAAAAAAAGATCATCATCATCACCATGATTAACAAAGCAAATATTTGTTTAGCTCCTACTATATATCATTATTTATGTAGTACTTCCAAAGATTGCAAAGTGCTTTGTGGCTATTATCTCATTTTATCTTCACAGAAACCTTAAGGAGGTAGAAAGATGCAATTTTCAGAGGAAACTGAGACAGGCTAAATGGCAGCTTATGCCCTGGCCCCAGTGCCAATGCTCTAACCATTATGTTAACTAGCTGCCTATATATCTAGCACTATATGCTATCTACTATTGCCTGCCTTCAAGAAGGGTATGGCTATTGTACAATTAAGGACAGTAAAATCTATGGTGGAAGGGTGAAAAAGGAGGTAATTCACATAGCACAGAGGAAAGCAGAACACAGATCTCCAGAGGGAAAGTTCAGTTCTCTTTCTATTGCATGACCCTATTTTGTTATAAACATAGATTAGGTACAGTTTTATCTCAGGAACCTCGGCTGAGCTGATGCAGTTAGACATGGAAAACTGTTTTTTGTTTCTCCATTTGAACTTGTTGGAACATTTATCATTTGGGATTTTTATTCTCTTTTCTTTTAGGCCATGCCTTATCTTCCCAAGTTTTAATGGTATAAAACTGTGTCTTTTACTGACCTTTATGATCCGTTACAATCTGCCTTTCCAAAAAAAAAAGTCATCATTCAATTTTACAATTTGCAATGAGCACAAATGACTTGTGTAAATTATATTTTTTTTAATTTTTTGTCTTGGAATATGACTTTTTGCTTATTTGAGGCACTAAATTAGGAATGAAGAAGAACCAGGTTCAAATCCTGCTGATATTTACTAGTTAAATGACCCTCAGCAATTCGATTAACCCTATTGAACCTCAGTTTCTTCATCCAATAAAGGGGGATAATAATACCTTTAGTACTTGTCTCAGAAGGATGTTATGAGGTACATGAATATACAGAAATATTTACCTCCTCTGGCTTTGTTAAGAAGGCTTAGGGAGAGGAACAAGAATTTATGTTTGTGTTGATACTTCACAGTTTACTTAGGGTTTCCTCTCAAAACAGCCCTATGAGGTAGTTAGCAATTATGAGTATGTAGTAGTGTTCCTTGTTGTTAGAGGGTGTGGGGTATGAACTTGTTATTTCATCTGTGAGTCTAAATGTGGAAACACCCTTCACTGATGCAGATCAGCCACTGGCCTATAATTTACAACTTGCACAAGTTGCCCAGGGCATTGAGAGATTGTGACTTGCTCATGGTCTCACAGTGGGCATATGTTAGAGGTAAGACATGAACCCAGGTCTTCCTGATTCCAGTGCTGGCTTTTTAGCCACCCTGCTCTGCTACCTCTCATCCCCATTTCATAGATAAGGAAACTGGGGACTTAAGAGATATAAAATGACTTTTCCAGGGTCACATGACTAATAACAGCCCAGATGGTAGCCCAGACAAGGTACAGTGGAGAGAGTGCTTGCTGTGGAGTTAGAGGCCTTTGGATAATAATCCTAGCTCTACCACTTAATGCCTGTGTGACTTGGGTACGTCACTTCTCCTGAATCTGTTTCCTCATCTGTAAGTGAAGGGGTTGGACTCAATGGCCTTCTAAGATCCTTGCCAGCTATACTCTGTGATTCTGTTAGCCACATTACCTCTCCTGACTATGCGGTCAGTCCCCAAAGGACAGAAATAAGACTGCCTGGTTTGTTGCATAGGACCTAGCACTTTATTCTGCACATAATAGATACTTAATATGTATATTGTATGAGTATAACAAGTAAGCATGTTACACTGGTAATGTCAAATCAGATATAAAATCCTTTGTATGGCTCTTAAAGCCCTCCATAATCTGACCTCTTCCTACCTTTCCAATCTACTTCCCCTTTACATTCCCCTTCCCCTACAATCCCTACACACACCCCTACTGTTTGATCCTAAGACACTGGCCTCCTTGCTGCTCTATCTCTAAGGCACTTTCACTGTCTGTCTACTTTACCTGGAATATTCTCTCTCCTGATCTCTTTGTGGCTTCCCTTCAAGTTCCAATTAAAATCCCACCTTCTACAAAAAATAAATTAAAAATATTTCTTAAATCCTACATTGTACAAGAGAGATTATCTCTGGTTTATCCTCTATATAGTTTGTCTGCACATAATTGTTTGCATGTTGTCTCCCACATTAGATTGGGAGTTCCTTGAGGGGAGAAACTGTACTTTTGCCCCAACACTTAGCACAAGTGCCTGGCACTTAATAATGCTTGTTGATTGACTGACTAATAATTTGATTTGAGTCTCCCAACAACCCTGATTACTATTATTGTATTGTAATACAAGCACACTGTCTGCATTACAGTAGTAATAGAGTATTATCTCCAGGTGCTGTTATCTCCATTCTACAGAGGAAAAAACTCAGAGAGTTTCAGGAACTTTGTTGGAGAGGGGAATAGGTGACATAGCCAGTAAATATCGAAGGTAGGATTCAAACCAGTTATTCCTAACTCCGAGTTCAACACTCTACCCACTGCCCCACACTTTCCCTCTCTTTTTCTTCAGTTTTTCCATTGCTCAGGTGGTAATGGTCCTAATTCATTACAACCACAAAGGCCAAACACCTTGTGATACTATTGGGGTAGTTGATTTCCTTGTGATGAGAACTATCAAGCACACAAGAAATATTAATTATGAGTCTTGTGCATGCCACTGTGCTAGAGACTGTGGGGAAAATGAAGTATAAAACAGTGTTTGCTTTTAATTCATTCATTCATTCAACTGGCTTTTCTTAAATGACATGGCACATGAGAGGCACTAAGCCCTGGGGAAATGAAGACAAAAACAGATGAAAATTCCTGCAAAGAGGTTATATTCTATTAGGGGAGGTTCAAAGATGTTTAAAAATTTCCTTATCAAAGATTAATAACTTCAGGAAATGGGAACACTTTCCATAAGTCCTTGAAATGTTATATAACAATGCAAGGGTTAAATCACAGTTCATCTCTTGTGTTTATCTTGTATGGAAGCAAATGTCAGAAATCATTGCCAAAAAAACAATAGAAACTGAGTCCTTTAAGTTCTGAGATGAGATTGTCATCATCAACATTAGCCTTACTATGCACTAGTTATTGGTGATACAAAGAAGTATAAAATATTATTCCTGGCCTCACAGTCTGTTGTCAGAAACAGTACGTAGACACAAAGTTATGATAATTACCAAATAAATGTTTGATCAACAAAACTATACTTGCTTTAAGACTTCAGAGAAAAGATATAGAACCTGGCTGAGGAAGATGGGGGTTCACTGGCCGAGGTGGACTTTGTCCTGTACCTTGAAATATTGGTAGGATTTATATAAATGGAGAGGAAAGGAATGGTATTCCAGGGATGTATGCAATCACATAGAATATTTAAGAGACAATGAGCAGATTAGAGCAGAAGGTGCCTGTCAGTGAGAGAAGTTAAGTTGGGGCCAGACTTTGGAGGTCTTTGAAGGCCAAACTAGTGAGTTAGGATTTATTCTATAGCCAATGGGGAGCCATTGGAAGCTTCTGAGCAGGAGACTGATATGTGTGAGAGCATATTTTAGGCAGATTGATCTGACATTTGGTGTGTAGGATGGATTGGGCAAGATGGAAAGCAGAAGGATCAGTTAGAAGACTATTGTAATAGTCCAAGCATGAGGTAATGAGGGCTGGATTAAGATGGTAGCAGTGGGAATGGAAAGGAAAGGGCAGAGAAAATAATACTGGATTGGAAGAAAGACAACTTGAATTAGGTCTTGAAATCTGGAAGTATAGTCTTCTAAGTTGACACCAAAACATAAATTTCATAACATGTACAACTATTATATATCAAATCTTCCAGTTATTAAAAGTATGGCAACTGGCTGCACTTTGCTCCTTAGTTTCCATATTTCACTTTGCTCTTCTCTAAGCAGCAAATATTCATCTTTAAGAATGATTCTGTAAAGTTTCTGCCAAGTAGAATTACCATATTAACAAGTTCCTTTGCATTATTACCATATTCACTATTGAGAATACTCTATTATTACTGTAATGAAAACACAGTGCTTGTATTACACTTCCCTGAATATAGGGAAGGCTACAGATTCAGTCCTAGGTGCTGAATTTCCAGGAAAGGATTCCAAGACCAAAGAATTCAGTGGCAGATTAAGCACAGGGAAAATCTCTAAAAAGTGATTAGAAGCTAAATGAACAATGTTATCAAAGGGGACTTTAGTTCTTGTCAAGTGGCAAGTTCCTACATATTTCTTTTCAAATACATCTGACTTGGCAAGTTTTTAGGATCACAACTCCATTTTTCATTTTGTAAAATGAACTAAAAAGTAAGAGAGTTGAGAATTGTGGAGGAATGGGGGAGAAGACAGAGGAGAGGAGAGGAGAGGAGAGGAGAGGAGAGGAGAGGAGAGGAGAGGAGAGGAGAGGAGAGGAGAGGAGAGGAGAGGAGAGGAGAGGAGAGGAGAGGAAAGGAGAGGAGGAGAGGAGGAGAGGAGAGGAGAGGAGAGGAGGGGGGGAGAGGAGAGGAGGGGGGGAGAGGAGAGGAGAGGAGGCGGGGGGAGAGAGAGAGAGAGAGAGAGAGAGAGAGAGAGAGAGAGAGAGAGAGCGAGAGAGAGAGAGAGAGAGAGAGA
>WOXC01005674.1:72500-208187 GCA_011680675.1 Gymnobelideus leadbeateri | reverse complement strand
TCGGTAGGGGAAAAATGGGGAAAAATTGTAACTCCAAATCTGGGGGAATTGAATGATGTAAAAATAAAGTTAATAAAGTATTTGTTAAAAAAAAAAAAGAAAATAACATCAGTTCCTCATGCTTACTTCAAACTAATATAATGAAAATGAAAATTTTGCCTGAATTTGTTTACATATGCTTTGCCATACCCATCAATTATTTTACAGAGCTAGAAAAAATAGTAACACAATTCATCTGGTAGAAGTAAAGGCTCTAATATCAAGAGAATTAACAAAAAGGAATTCTAGGGAAGGTGACCAAGCCATACCAGGTTATAAACTATATTATAAAACAGCAGTCACCAAAAGTACTTGGTACACTCGGAGAAGTAGAGTAGTGGAACAGTATAATAGATTAGGTACCCAAGACACAGTAGTCAATGCCTAAAGTTATCTCCTGTTTGATAAACACAAATACTCCATCTTCTGCAGTAAAAACTCACTATTTGATAAATCCTGCTTGGAAAACTGGAAAATAATATGGCATAAATTAGGACATGCACTAAAATAATGTCACAATGGTTTCTCAATCTAGATATAAATTCTGATACTATAAATAATCTGGGAGAGCAAGTAATAGTTTACCAGTCAGATTTATGGAGAAGGAAAGAATTTATGATAAAATAACAGGTAGAGAGCATTATGAAATGCAAAATGGATATTTTTTGTACATTTAATTTAAAAGTTTTTTTTTTTTTTTTTAATACAAACAAAGCCCACAAAACCAAGATTAGGAAGGAATCAGAAAATTGGGGATTTTTATGACTGGTGTTGCTGATAAAGTCCGGATTTCTAAAATATACAGATAACTGGGTCAAATATATAAAAATTCAAGCCATTCCCTAATTCATAAATGGTCAAAGGATATGAAAAGGTAGTTTTTACAGGAAGAAATTAAAGATATTTGTAATCATATGAAAAATGCTCTAAATCAATATTTACAGAAAATGCAAATCAAAATAACTCTGAGGTAGCACATCACCCCTGTCAGATTGACTAATATGACAAAACAGGAAAATGATAAATTCTGGAGATGTGGGTAAATTGGAAAACTAATGCATTGCTGGTAGAGTTGTGAACTCATCCAACCATTCTGGAGAGCAATTTGGAACTATGTCCAAAGGGCTATGAAATATTCATATCCTTTGACCCAGAAATACTGTTTCCAGGGCTGTAACCGAAAGGATCATACAAGTGGTAAAAAAAAAAAAAAGACCTGGGGCGGCTATGTGGCACAGTGAGTAAGAGCGCCAGCCTTGGAGTTGGGATGACCCGGGATCGAAACCGGTCTCAGAAAATGAGCACCCACACATAAAAAATGACTGGCCGTGTAACCTTGAGCAAGTTACTTAACCCCAATTGCTTTAAAAAAAAGGCCTGTATATACAAAACCATTCATAGTTACTCTTTTTGTTGTGTCAAATATTTGGAAATCAAGGAAATATCCATAAATTGAGAAATGGTTAAACAAGTGTGCTATAAGAAATGAGGAGCACATAGACTACATAATAACCCAGAGAAACTTCTACAAACTAGTGCTGAGTGAGGAGAGCAGAATCAGGAGTACTTTTTTTTCATCTTTCTTTTATTTTATTTTATAACTCCTGTTTTACATCATTTCCACCAGATTTTGAGTGACAATTTTTCCCCATTTTTTCCCTACCCACCACCCCAGAATAGTAGTCCCACTAGCTATCCCCTCATCCAATCAACTCTCTCCCATATCTTCTCCCATACCCCCTTCAACTTTGCCATTAGGGCAAGGTGAATCTCTGAGCCCTAATGCCTGAACATCTTATCTCCCAATTACATGCAAAATAGTATTAATAGTAATATTTATAAACATTTGAAATATGTAATTTTAAGACTTCGAATTTCTGATCCATTCCCTTCCTCCCTTGTGACCCACTCCCTCTGGGAAGATAAGCAATTCAGTATGTGTTCTACATGTATAGCTATGCAAAACATTACCATAGTAGATATATTGTAAAAGACTGCTTAAATTTCCATCCAACCCACCCAACCCCTCACCTGGTCCATTCTGTACTTTGATCCTGTCCCTCTTCGAAAGTGGGTACTTCCAACCTCCCCTCCCCAAAGAATGCCCTACCCTACATCATCCCCCCTCTCATCCCCCTTCCCCCTACACTCCTGCAGGGTGATATATCCCATTGAGTATGTATGTCATTCTCTCCCTGAGCCAAATTCAATGATAATACGGTTTTGCCTTTTTGCCTTCCGGTTCTTCCCCTCCCATGAAACCACTTCCCCTTGCCTCTTCTACATGAGATAGTTTACCCTACCCTGACTCTCCCCATCTCCTCTTGCCACTTTCCTCTCTCAACTATTAACTTCACCCCTGAGTATCTCACCAAATTCAACCTGTGCCCTCTATCCATGTATACCTGTAAACATATATACACACATTCACATATGTATTCTTGTGTCCATATACCCTTCTTCAATTATTTTCATAATGAGAAAGGTTTCATCAGAAACAGTTATTGTTTTTCCATGTAGGAATGTAAATAGTTCAACTTCGATAAGTTCCTTTTGATTTCTTTTCCCTGATTACCTTCTAAAGCATCTCTTGCTTCTTTTGTCTGAATGTCAAATTTTCTTTTCAACTCTGGTTTTTTCCTCAAGAGTGCTTGAAAGTCCTCTATTCCACTGAATGACCATATTTTCCCCTGAAACAAGATACTCAGTTTTGCTTCGTAGGTGACCCTTGATTTCAATCCCAGCTCTTTTGCCCACTGGAATATCATATTCCATGTCCTTCTATCCCTCAGTGTAGAAGCTGCCAGGTCCTGTGCTATTCTGATTGTGTTTCCACAATATTGAAATTGTTTCTTCCTGGCTGCTTGCAGTATTTTCTCCTTGATCTGGGAGTTCTGAAACCTGGCTATAATATTCCTAGGAGATTTCTTTTTGGGATCCTTTTCAGGAGGCAATTGGTGGATTCTTTCAACCTCGATTTCCCCCTCTGGGTCTAAAACACCAGGGCAATTTTCCTTGGGAATTTCTTTAAGGATGATTTCTAGGTTCTTTCTTTGATCATGGCTTTCAGGTAGTCCAATAATTTTTAAATTATCTCTCCTGGATCTATTTCCCAGGTCCGTGGTTTTTCCCATGAGATATTTCACATTGCCTTCTATTCTTTCATTTGTTTGGATCTGTTTAACAGCATATTGATTTCTCATAAAGTCACTAGCTTCCATTTGCTCCAGTCTAATTCTGAAGGAATTATTCTCCTCTGTCAGGTTTTGAGATTCTTTTTCCTTCTGGCAAATTCGGCTTTTTAAGGAATTCTTCTCCTCATTGCCTTTCTGAGCTTCTTTTGCCATTTCAATTAATTTGTTTTTTAAGGTGTTATTTTCCTCAGTCAGGCTGTTGACTGTCATTTCATACTTTTCTTGCCTCTTTATCATTTCTCTTCCCAATTGTTCCCTCACTTCTCTTACCTGCTTCTAAATGTCCTCTATGGCCTGTAGCCAGCTTGTATTTTCATTTGGGGCTTTTGGTGCAGGAGTTCTCCTCCTGTTCCATGCTTTGATCGTCTTTGCCCCCAAAATAAGAGTCTAAAGTTGCATTTTTCTGTTTATTTTGTTTCCTTTGCCTAGACATATTGCCACTTGTTTACTTGATTTTTGGGCTTTTTGCCACAGTAGGGCTCTGCCACCAGACAGGAGAGCTTCTGTCCCAAATGTGGGGTCTTCACAACTTCCAGGTGTTGGGTGGCCTCTGTAAAGCCTCCACCCACTCTGGAAAATTGGACACCCACTCCAGACCTTCCCCTAAGACCACCATCCACATCCAAGCAGGTTAAAGCAAGAGCGATTAACCCCAAGACTGATTGTTGGCTCTCTCTTCAGTGGGCAGACCAGGAGCTGTAGCTGCCACTGATCCTGCAAAATGGCCTCTGTGCCATGTTTCCTCAGCAGCTTTCCACCCCCAGGGGAGGAAGCTGATACATTCCCCAAATACTGGTCCCAAAGTCCATAGAGCACTAACCTCTCACTTTGTCCTAGGCATATCTGTGCAGATAGTGCTGGACTTGCCACAGCTGCTGGTGTTCTGGGGTCCCTCTAGCCGGGTGCTGACCCAGCCACCCTGGGGCTAAAACCACGGCTCACTCAGGCCTGGGCTCACCTCCCAGAGTGCTATGCTGTCGGTTCCCAGCGAGCTGTGCTGCCCGATATCAGAACACTGCACTGGCCTTTACCTGCATGGCTGCTCAGCTGTCCTCAGCAGGACCTTAGCTTCTCTGTGTCGTTCTGTGGGTGCTGGGTCTCTGGAAGTCGTTCAGATTCCCCTTTTACATTGTTTGGAAGTCTTGTGGGGCAGAGCACCTTGGAAGTGCTGTTTCTACTCCGCCATCTTGGATCCGCCCCCCACCAGGAATACTTCTTACACAATTACAGACACATCTTATCTGTGAAGGTTGACTTTGATAGCCTGGGTTCATCTCAACTACTCAAGGTTTTAAGAGAACTTTAAGGGACTCATGATAGAAAAGGCTATGTACATCCTGAGGAATATTTACAAACCTTGAATGCAGATTGAAGCCAACTATTTGCTCTCTGTCTCTCCTTTGTTTTGTTTTGTTTTGTTTCTTCTTTCTTGTTTTTCATTCCATTGGTTATAGTCCTTCTTTACAGCTTGGCTAATATTTAATGTGAAGATTTTTCTAGAATCTATATTGGATTGCACACCACCATGGCAGGGAGTAGGTAGTAGGAGGAGGGAGAGAAAATTCAGAACTCAAAATTTGTGCAAATGTACGTTATAAACTAAAAGTTAATACATTAATTATTATTTTTAATGTGCATTGCCTTTGACCCTGCAATACCACTTCTAATGCTCTATCCCAAAGTGATCATACTAATGGGAACAGAACCGAAACATATAAAAATATTTATTGGAGCTCTTTTTGTGGTTGATAGCAACTGGAAATTTGAGTATCCCTGTCAATTGGGGAATTCTTGCACAAGTAGTGGTATGTGAATGTAATGGAATATTGTTGTAATATAAGAAATGATGAGCAGGTAGACCAGAAAATCTTGGACTGACTCACATGAACTGATGCTGATTGAGGGGTGCAGAATCAGGAGTATATTGTACACAATTACAGCCACATTGTGCGATCAATAACTTTGCTGGATGGAGTTCTTTTTCTTTTTCTTTTTTCAAATTCTTTATTAATTTCTGGTTTATTTCCACCAGATTTTTTGTTACAAATTTCCTCCCCATTTTTCTCCTACCCACCTCCCAAAATAGCAGTCCCCCAGGATATCCCCTCTTCTTATTTCCCAATTACATGTAAAATAGTAAAATAATATTAATAATAGTATATATATATATACATATTATTAATAGTATAGGTGAGAGAAGTGGAGAACATTTGGAACACAAAAGCTTGTGGAAGTGAATGCAGAAAACTAAAACTAGCTTAATTTAGAAAACTAATAAAGCAATAATGCAAATAAAAGAAAGTTTCTAGGAGGAGTGGAGTCAAGATGGTGGAGTAGAAACAGGACTTCAACGTGGTTCCAACTTCCATCCTCTCCAATTCATGTAACTAACCCCCCACCCCTGCCCACTACCCCGTTATGATATGCAATTCTGCCATCCTGACAAACGTACCCCTATGTCTTTAGTGCCCTGGCCCCTCTCACCTGGTACTGTGCTGGCCCAATCCCTCACCCTTGCTGCTCACTTCTTGCTAGTGGGCATGGGCCACTGGGCCCAACCTGCTCTCTAGGAGCCATCTTGGCAGGGGTGGGATAAGGAAACCACAGAAGGCAGACTTATAATGTGAAAGTTTGTAAATAGTCTTATATATGTCCATGATGTGGTTGAAAAAGTAATTCAATCTGTTTACTTTTTAGAATTCCTTTTTTCTAAATTTCTTTCTGTGCAAACTGTGATTTTTGTGTGACTATGACAGAGAGAGGTCTGGGGCAAAGGTGATAATAGAGGGGGAAAGCCTGGTTGCTCTCTCCCCCAGCCCAGGCTGGTGTGCCCTTTTGTTCAATTTAAATAAAATTATTTGTAGATCAAAAAAAGTAATAATTATAATAATAATAATAATAAAGTAGAAAAGTATAAATGCGGTTCACCAATTAACCCAGTAAAATTAAAATCAATCACAGGATTGTTTACATTTGCCTTATGTATATCAAAATCTCTGGCAATAAGGACAAACCCCTTTACTTCTAAAGTGATTTCTATAAGAAACTCTCCCCATGAAAATTTCTCCACCCAACGTGGATGATCTAGTACTGACCAGTATCTTGTAGAGGCAGCTATTGGAAGCTGAGCAAAAATAGTAGAGAGCAGGATGACCATCCACGTGCCCTTATTTATGCTCTGACTCCTCCACTGCTGACCTCCTCTGGTTCTGGTGGGCTGAATGGATTCAGTCTCTGTATTTGTTGACACAGTCCTTGTTCTCCTTTCTGGTATCCAGAATTCCTCATTTTCATCTGTGGAGACACACAAATAGCCTCTGCCTTGAACTATTACTCTGTTCAGGCCACACCATAGTCCCTTATCCTTTTTCACATCACCCATTCAGTAACTGCAATTGCCTGGGGCTGTTGTCTTTTAGAATTACCAATCATGTGGTCTGTACCACTGCAGAATTATTCTGCTGGTGTTTTATTTTCATGATCTAATGTCAAATAATTTATTACATATAGTGACAACCCCAACATTCGTCTTGGGGTACCTATACTCCAAATTCCTCCTTTTAAATTTTGGAGTGCAGTTTTAAGTTTGTAGGTTTTTCTTTCAACAATTGCCTGACCTGTGGGGTTGTAAGGAAGCCCAGTAAAATGGTGAATACCCCATTGAAGACAGAATTCAGCAAAGTTTTTTTGTAATATGAGCAAGACCGTTGTCAGTCTTTAATTATTTTGGCACACCCACAGCAACAAAGCATGTAATAAGATGTTCTTGAACATGAGGATTTTGCCCCAGATATAGCATTTGCCCATATGAAGGGTGGGGCTTGGGGTCACAATGATTTGAGACCACACAACTTCTGGATTCTGTGTTTGAAAAATCTGTTGTTCATGTTTTAATTGGATCACGGAACTGCTGGAATTCATAACTTTAATTTTAATCTTATTATTATTAAAATCTTCCCAGTCATTTTCTTCTACATAGGTTGGAGTGAATTATATATCCATGCATTTTCCTTCAGGGGTTAAAGAAAGAGCCACCACAGCAGGACCAGGAGAAGAACTCCTAGAAAGCACTTCTGTCTCCTGGTCTGGGTAAGTGTTTAAAAATTTAACCTCAGACTGTAAGATAACACCAGTTACTACAGAGGTGGAGGGATCCAAATTGGCTTCCCCTCCAGAACTTCTTAAGTGCCAAACTGAAAATATCTCCCCCCCCACACTTTTTTTTTTTTTTGTGGGACCGGGACTTGGCCCTTGAAGCTGTTTACCAAATTTCAAAATTTCCATTCTGAATCCCAACGAAATCCCTTTTGACATTTGGGGCATTTTGATAAATTATAGTGGGACTGCCATTAGGCTTCCCAGCCTTTTCTGTTCCCCATGCAGGATTATAGGGCAGACTTGGGCTGAGGTTAAGAGGATTGGTATTTTCTAGGGTTTGTTTTTCAACAAATTCAGGAGGTGTGGTCTCTTCCTGATCACTGCCTTCACTCTCACCAATAACATTAAATATTTAAGACCTGTTTTAACTGCTAAGCATACTTTAATTACCTTATAAATTGCAAATATGGAACCAGAGTAACTCTCCCATCCATTATCCTTAAAGTAATTAATTAAAGCCTCTCCCACTACTTCCCAATCAGGTCCTCTGATCTGAGAGCCACTAGGGAACCATGGGGCTGCCTTATAGACTACTTTTATTTACTTATTTTTTATTTTTTCAGAATCTCTTTCTTAACTGAAATCCTATTCTTACACACTATAAGTTGTAATATTCTCAGATCTTTCCTTTCATCTTTTAAACCCTTCACTATATATACATACATATATATATATATATATACATATATATACATATATGTATATACACATATATGTGTATACATACATATATGTCTATATAGGAAGGTATATGGGAGTATGAATACATATGGGAGTGTGTGTATATATGTGTACAGGTATACATAGATATGATGGAGTACTTGGGATATATATATATATATATATATACATATATATATATATATATATAATATCAATCTGTAACATCAGTTTGTAAATGGGGTGCTTTGGGATCTATGTCTGCAAAATCAATTTGTAAAACCAGTCTGTACTATCACATTTCCAGCCCTCCCCCCCCCAGCCTCAGAGCATTGACTCTGCCCCTTCCCCCTTCCAGCACTCTGCCCAGCAACAATTCATGACCTGTTTATCTCTGCTTGAAACAATAAGTTATCTATGAATCCTTCACTAAATGTTATCTACCTTAGTTGTAGTGGCCAGCTGCACCATAAATTCTTCAATATTTTATCTATAGGGTAACTCCTTAGTCAATTATATACCCACACTGTGTCTCTGATGGCCTTGGTTCCCAACATCTATCTTCTCAAGCTTGACATTGATGGGTGGCAGACTGAGCACTCCTTAGTGGCCGTGACTGAGGATTGGCTTTAGTGATGTGTCAGGCTTAAAACCACACCTCCAGGTAGCCCCACCTTGGGCTATTTCCCAGTGAATCATGGGCAATACGCCTGCACAGTTTATATTAAAAGTGCATGGTCCTTTAAGCACTGACCACTCCTTAACTCCTCCCTGATCCCACCTTTACTCACCTAGTTAGCATAATTGACACCTTAAAACTATGCCTGTGATCTCTGTAAGTTTGCAGGTTCCCTAAGAATCCCTGCCCACTGTGCTTGTGCAGCATAACAATAAACTTTACAATCTGGGCTCCAAAGTTTGCTTTAGCCTGGTGAATTCTTTCCAGACTGAGTCAGGTTTTCTGGTCACTGATATTGATCAGGATCCCTGGCAGAACCTCTTATCCTTCCCTCTCCTTATCACCTTTTCCTCTTCATTTTTGGCGACCACGAAAAGAATCATAGTCTGAGGTCTCAAGCTTTTATTTGGAGTCCACAGTAAGCTCCTTTCAACTCCCCCCTCTCCCTGTAGTTGGGTTCACCTCCACAAGACCTAAGAAGGCTTGTGGGGACCCTCCGGTCTGTTAGACCCTGGGTTCACTCCCCTTTTGGGACAGTGGACGCTCTCATCCCCGGGACACTTTAGGTATTCGCTTACTTTGTACAAGTAGGCTAGAGCTTCTCCCTGGACACAGGGCTAAAGCTGTACTGCAGGGATTCTGATGTCAGGGCAGGAAAAAGGATGGGTCAGTCTCCCTCCATACCAGAGATTCCCCTCTGGGATGTCTCTTGAGCAGCTGGAAAAAAAAAAAAAAAAACTTGGTCTTCACGACCTCAAGAAGAAAGTATGGGCCAGTTTCCCCCTACATTTGGGGATCTGAGCCTAGGTTATCTTAAAGCAAGTCTTACCTGGCCTCCATTAGCGTTTGTCTGGAGGCCAAGCAAATATGATTTGTACCTGGCCTCCATTAGCATCTATCTGGAAGTCAAGCAAACATGATTTGTGCCTGGGGATTTCTAATACTCCTCTGTGAGCTTTTGGAACGTTCCTGTCAGTTTCTCTCTCTGTTCTGTTTTGTGTGTGTGTGTGTGTGTGTGTGTGTGTGTGTGTGTGTGTGTGCGTGTGTGTGTCATCCCCCAATCCAAGTAAGTAAGGTATGACTCTAGATAATCTTTGAAGCTACAGAACCCACAAAATGACACAGAAAAGCTAACTTCCCACTGAGGACAGCCCAGCAGGCTGGCAGGAAGTAGACAGCACAGTGCTCTGGGAGTGGAACCCAGTCCTGTGCAACCCCAAGGTTGAGCTTCAGTGACCTGACTAGCCACCGGCTAGAGGTATTTCAGATCACCAGCAGCTGTGGCAGTTTACAGAATTATCAACACATATATGCTAACGACAAAGAGAGAAGTCAGTGTAGTGAGGACTTTGAGACCTGGGAATTGAAGAGTGCAAACTGGCCTTTGCCCACAGGGTGAGAAGGAGCTGAGATTCCATGGCCCTTCAGCTGCACACCACACGGACACTACAGAGCTCCTGGTCTGCAGATTGTAGGGGCACCATTCAAACCGTCTGAGGGATAATCACTCTGGCTCTAACCTGCTTGGATCTGGAGTGTGGTCTAGGGGAGAGGTAAGTGAACAGTTTGCCAGAGCATGTGGGCACTTGAGAGAAGGCACTTGACTAATAGCTCCAGCAGCTGCAGTAACCCCAGCATTTGGAATAAAGCTCTGGCCTCTGGTAGCAGAGTTAAACTAGGGAAAAAAGCTCAGAAGTCAAGTAATTGAGTGGCAACATGAGGAAGCAAAGAAAGCAAAGCAAACAGAGAGGTCTAACTTTGGATTCCCTTTTTGATAACAAAAAGGATCAAAGCATGGAATGGCAGGAAGACAAAGAAGTCAGAACTAATGCACCAAAAGCTTGCAAGAAAAAGATGAACTGGTTACAGGCCAAAAAGGATCTTAAAAAGGATTTTGAAAACCCAATAAGGAAAGTGGAGGAAAAATTGGGAAGAGAAATGAGAATGATGCAAGAAAATTATGAAATAGGGGTCAGCAATCTAACTAAAGAAAATAACACCTTAAAATAGACTAAAAGGCAAATTGGAGAATTTTGAATACATTAAATTGAAAAGCTTCTGTACAAATAAAGCCAATGTAACCAAGATTAAGAGGGAGGTGGGAAACTGGAAAAGAATTTTTACAACCTATGTCTCTGATAAAGGACTCATTTCTAAAATATACAGAGGGGGTGGCTAGGTGGTGCATTGAATATAGAAATAGCCCTGGAGTCAGGAGGACCTGAGTTCAAATCCAGCCTCAGACACTTAACACAAAAACTAGCCATGTGATCTTGGGCAAGTCACTTAACCCCAATTGCCCTCTAAAAAATTTTTTTTAAAAAAGCAAAAAAAAAAAAAGAAAGATCATTAAAATATACAGAGAATTGAGTCAAATCTATAAGAATTCAAGGCATTCCCCAATTGATAAATGGTCAAAGGATAAGAACAGGCAGTTTTCAGAGAAAGAAATTAGATATCTATAATCTTATGAAAAATGCTCTAAATAACAATTGATTAGAGAAATGCAAATCAAAACAGTTCTGAGATACCACATCTCACCAGTCAGATTGGCTAAGATGAAGAAACAGGAAAATGAAAAATGCTGGATAGAATGTAGGCAAATTGGAACACTAATGCATTGGTTGTGGAGTTGTGATCTGATATAACTATTCTGGAGAAAGTTCAGGAATTATGCCCAAATTGCTATAAATAATTTCATACATTTAAACCCAGCCATACCACTTCTAGCGTTAAATCCCAAAGAGACCACAGAAGTGGGAGGAAGACCCATATGTACAAAAATGTTTATAGCAGCACTTTTTGTGGTTGCAAAGAACTTGAAGTTAAGGGGGTACCTATCAATTGGGAAATGGCTGAACAAGTTGTGGTATATGCATGTAATGACATACTATTGTGCTATAAGACATGAGGAGCAGATGGACTTCATATTTACCTGGAGAGGCTTATACAAACTGATGCTGAGTGAGAAGAGTAGAACCAGAAGAAATTTATACACAATGAAAGACACAGCATATGTGTGAGGACAAACTAGGACAGATCAGACTCTTTTCAGCAATGCAATGATATAAGACAATCCCAAAAGACTCATGATGGAGAGAGATGTCTACATCCAGAGAAAGAACTAGAAAGATCTGAGTTTGAATCCTGATTGAAGCAAATTACTTTACATCTTTCTTTTTATTGTTTGGCTTTATTTCCTCTTTATCATTTTTCCATTCCATCTAGTACAACCAGCCTTTGTAATCTGTCTTATGTTCAATTTGAAAGTATTTGCAGATTCCATACTGGATTGCATGCCATCGTGGGGGCGGGGGTTAAAGGGAGGGGAGGGAGGGAAAGAAAATTTGAAACTGAAGGAATTATGGAATTGAATTTTGTAAACTAAAAGTAAACAAACAAATCAATAAAGATAAAAAACTAAAAAATATACTAACTTAAATGACAAAATAGTCTCAAAAGTAGAAAGAGGAGCAGAATGCCTTAACATGCTGAATTTGCCAGATGGAAAAATGAATCTCAAAAGCTCACTGAAGAGAATCATTCCTTCAGAATTAGACTGGAGGAAAGGGAAGCTAATGACTTTATGAGAAATCAAGATACTATTAAACCCTTCCAAACAAATGGAAAAAATAGAAGGCAATGTGTATTATCTCACTGGGAAAACCATTGACATGGAAAATAGATCCAGGAGAGATAATTAAAAAATTATTGGATTACCTGAAAGTCATGATCAAAAGAAGAGCCTAGAAATCACCCTGCAAGAAATATATTATATATATATATATATATATATACACATGTATGTATAAATATATATGTATGTGTATGTACAAATGTATGTGTACATGTATGTATAAATATATGTGTGTACATTTATGTATAAATATATATGTGTAGGGGTGGCTAGGTGGTGCAGTGAGTAGAACGCTGGCCCTGGAGTCAGAAGGACTTGAGTTAGGATCTGGACTCAGACACTTAACACAGACACAAACAAAATCCTAGCTGTGTGACCTTGGGCAAGTTACTTAACCACAATTGCCCTCCAAAAAGGAAAAAAAAATAAAAAAAATATATATATTATATATATTATATATATGTGTGTGTGTACATGTATGTATAAATATACGTGTGTACATGTATGTATAAATATATTTAATATATAAATATTATATGATATATATAATATATATAATATATAAGTTATATATAATATAATTATAAATTATATAAATAAAATAAATTATATATAACATAAAATATAATATATATAAATTATGTATATAAAATATATATAATAAATATATATAAATAAATACGTGTGTGTGTGTGTGTGTGTGTGTGTGTGTGTGTGTGTGTGTATGCCTACTCTATGTCTGGCTTAGGCACTGTGCAAATTTATAGGGATAGAACTTTGCTCCTTCCCTCTAGGTGATTACAATCTAATTGAAGATAAAACATGTAAAAGAAAGATATACAAAGAAAATATGATGAGAATAATTAAGTATTAATTAACAGAGAAAAGGATAAATAATCAAGAGGGGGTGAGGATACCTTCCATTAAAAGATTCTACTTTATTTGAGACTTATAGGAAGCCAGGAATGTATGTACTCAGAGTTGAGGAGGGAGAGTCTTTCAGGCATGGAGCATATTCATAGAAATATGTATTAAGAAAATAATAGTCAAGAAATATAATATCTTGTTTGTGGAGGTGTCAAGAAGATTCTGTATCTAGATTCAAGAGTATGTGACAAAAAGTAAGACACAAGGAAATAAGAAAGGTTGGAGGCACTAGGTTATGAAAAGCTTTGAATGTTTGTGAAATGATCAGACCTATGGTAAAGGAAAATCACTTCAATGGCTGAAGGGAGAAGGAATTGGAATAGGGAGAGACTTTAGGCAGGAAAACTACATATAGGATATTTTAAATTAATTTATTACTTTAGTTTCAGTTAACAAGATTCAATTCCAAAGTTCCTTGATTTTCATATTTCCTTTGCTTTCCTCCCCCCACCCCCCATGACCACATATAGTCCAGTATAGGATCTGTAAATACATTCATATTGGAGATCGGTCTAATTACAAGGAGTATTGTACTAGGTGGGAAGGACAATGGTAAAGAAGAAATAAAAACAAACAATGAAAAGAAAAAGATCAATTAGTTTGCTTCCATCAGGATTCAGGCTCAGTTTTTTGGAGTTACATCTCTAGATGTATTTCTCTCTTTCTTGAGTTTTTCGGGATTGACTTTTATCAATGCATTGCTGAAAAGAGTCCAGTCTGTCATAGTTGGTCATCACACATATGATGTGTCTGTGATTGTATGCAGATTTCTCCTGATTCTATTCTTCTCGCTCAGCATCAATTTGTATAAGCCTCTCCAGGTTAATATGAAATCCGTCTCCCCCTCGTTTCTTATACCAAAATAATATTCCATTACATTCATATACAGTAACTTGTTTAGCCATTCCACAATTAATGGGTACCCCTTAAGTTTCCATTTCTTTGCAAACACAAAAAGGGCTGGTAGAAATATTTTGTTCATTTGTGTCTTCCTCCCACTTCTATGACTTCTTTGGGATATAACTGTGGAAGTGGTATTGCTGGGTGAAAGGATATGAAATTATTTATAGTCCTTTGGGCATAATTCCAGATTGCTCTCCAGAATGGTTGGATAAATTCACAAATCCACTAGCAATGCATTAGTCTTCCAATTTGCCCACATCCTCTCCAGCATTTCTCATTTTCTTGTTTTGTCATCTTAGCCAATCTGACTGGAGAGATGTGGTATCTCAGAGTTGTTTGGATTTGCATATCTAATCAATACTGATTTAGAGCATTTCTTCATATGCTTATAGATATCTTGAATTTCTTTCTCTGAAAACTGTCTGTTCATATCCTTTGACCATTTATCAATTGGGAATGACTTGAATTCATATAGATTTGACTCAATTCTATCTAAATTTAGAACTGAGACCTTTATCAGAGACATACATTGTGAAAATTCTTTCCCAATTTCTCACTACCCTCTTGATCTTGGATACATTGGCTTTGTTTGCACAAAAGCTTTTTGGTTTAATGTAAGCAAAATTATCCATTTTGCATTTTATAATGCTCTCTAATTCTTGTTTGGTCCTAAAGTCTTCAACTCTCCACAAATCTGAGAGGGAAACTATTCCTGGCTTTCCCAGATTGCTTAGAGTATCACCCTTTATACCTAGATCATGCACCCATTTAGATTTGATTTTGGTATATGGTATTAGGTAATGATCTATGCCCAGTTTCTGCCATACTGTATTCCAGTTTTACCAGCAGTTTTTGTCAAATAATGTATTTTTATCCCAAAAACTGGGATCTTTGTGTTTATAGAATGATAGATTACTATATTCATTAACTGCTGGGTCTCCTGCACCCAAGTGATTCCCTTGATACACTACTCTACTCCTCTGCCAGTACCAAGCAGTTTTGATGACTGCTGCTGTGCAGTACAGATTAAAATCTGGTATACCTAGTCCACTTTACCTAGCATTTCTTTTCATTAATTCCCTTGATATTCTAGACCGTTTGTTTTTCCAAATAAATTTTGTTATTTTGTCTAATTCTAAAAAAAGTAGTTTTTTTTTTTTTTTTCCAAATAGTTTGTAGAGTACTGGGATCAATTGATCTTTAAATGTTTAATAGAATACACTAATAAACCCATCTGGCCCTGGAGATTTTTTCCTAAAGAGTTCATTGATGGCTTGTTTGATTTATTTTTCTGAGATGGGGTTATTTAGGTCATTCACTTCCTCTTCAGGTAATCTGGGCAACGTGCAAGTTTGTAGATATTCATCCATTTCACTAAGATTGTCCAATTTCTGTGCGTAGAATTGGGAAAGATAATTCTTCATTTTTTTATTTCCTCTTCATTTGAGGTAGATTTATCCTTTTCATTTTTGACACTCATAATTTGGTTTTCTTCTTTTTTATCATATTGACTAAGGGTCTATCAATTTTATTGTTTTTTTTTTCATAAAACCAGCTCTTAATTTTATTTATTAAATCAATAGTTTACTTAATTTCAATTTTATTAATCGCTCCTTTGGTTTTCAATATTTCTAATTTAGTACTAGATAAAATTACAAATTTTCAATTTGTTCTTTTTTCTAGCTTTTTCAATTGCATGTCCGATTCATTTACCTCCCTTCTCTTTGCTTTATTGTAGTATGCACTCAGGGATATAAAACTTCCCTTAAGAACTGCCTTTAATGCATCCCACAAGTTACCTCAGTATTATCATTCTCTTGAATGAAATTATTGATTGTTTCCATAATTTCTTGTTTGATTCCCCCCCATTCTTTATGATTAAATTGTTTAATTTCCAATTAGTTTTTAGTCTATCTTTCCATGGCCATTTATTGCACATAATTTTTATTGCATCTTGATCTGAGAATCATGCATTTAATATTTCTGCCTTTCTGCACTGAATTGTGAGTTTAATATTTCTGCCTTTCTGCACTGAATTGTGAGGTTTTTATGCCATAGTACATGGTCTATTTTTGAGTATGTACCATGCATTGCTGAGAAGAAAGTAAGTTCCTTTTAATCCCCATTCAGTTTTCTCCAGAGATCTATCATATCTAGTCTCTCTAAAATTCTATTCACCTCCTTAATTTCTATCTTGTTTATTTTGAGGTTAGATATATCAAGTTCAGTAAGGAGGAGATTAACGTCCCCCACTAGTATAGTTTTGCTATCTATTTCTTCCTCAAATTCCTTTAACTTCTCCTCTAGGAATTTTGGATGCTATACTACTTGGTGCATACATACATACATATATATATATATATATATATTAAGTAGTGATATTGCTTCACTCTGGATGGTGCCTTTTAGCAGGATATAATTTCCTTCCTTATCTCCTTTAATTAGATCTGTTTTTGCTTTTGCTTTGTCTGAGATAAGTATCACTACCCCTGCTTTTTTTACTTTAGCTGAGGCATAATAAATTCTACTCCAACCTTTTACCTTTAACTTGTGGGTATCCCTTTGCTTCAAATGTGTTTCTTGTAGACAGCATTTTGTAGTATTATGGTTTTTAATCCATTCTGCTATCTGCCTCTGTTTTATGGGAGAGTTCATCCCATTCCCATTCACAATTATGATGACTATCTGTCTCTTCCCCTCCATCCTATTCCCTCCCCTGTTTATGCTTTTCTTTCTTCCTTCTCCCTTCTGCTCCTTGAAGTTTTACCTTTTGACCACCCCCTCCCTCAGTGTTCCCACCCAGTGACCCCCCCTTCTTATCCTACCCTCTCCCCTTATTACTATTTCTCTCCCCTCTAATCCCCCACTTTAGTCTCCTCCTTTTTAAGCCCCCCCCCTTACCTTTCCACTACCTATGGGATACAACATTTTTTTATACTTATCATTGTAAGATACCTCCCGTTTGACTCCAAACAAACGGGAGTAAATTTCAAACGGTGCTCCTCTCCCTCCCTCCTTTTCCTCTATTTAATGAATTTATGAGTCTATTCACATTAGAATCTTAAAGTTCATTGATTAAGTTGATCCCTCTTTGAAACAGAACCAGTGAGCATTTTGTGTAAATTATCTTCCTCTCCCTTTCTTTCCCCTCTTCTATAATGTATTTTGATGCCTCTTTGCATGGCATATTTTACCTTTTTCTATCTCATCCTTTCCTTTTTCCCATTACAGTCCCTTTGATTACCTTAATAGTTATTTTTTTTTTTTACGTCTTCAGATTAGTGCATTCATACCCACACCCTCTATCTATGTATAACCCTTTAGAAGGTCATGATAATCATAAAAATTTCGATATTGACAATTATCAGCTCCACATAAAGGGATGTGAACATTTTGCTCTTGTTACATCCCAAGTAATGAGCATGAGTGTATGAGGGTGTGTGTCTGCATGCATGTATGTGTGAGTCTGTGTTTTCCTTGTTTATCTTTTTATATCTTTCTTGAGTCATGTAATTGGAGATCAAATTTTCCTTTGAGCTCTGGCTTTTTCATCAGGAAAGACTGGAAGTCCTTTACTTCATTTAACGACCATCTCCTTGCCTGAAAGATTATGCTCTGTTTTGCCGGGTAGTTAATCCTCGGTTGTAGTCCTAGCTCTCTTGCACTACGAAACATCAAATTCCAGTCCTTCTGGTCTTTTAAAGTAGAATCTGATAGGTCCTGTATGATCCTAACTGTAGTTCCTGGATATTTGAATTGTTTCTTTTTGACTGCTTGTAGAATTTTTTCCTTAATCTTGTGATTCTGGAACTTGGCTACTATATTTCTTGGAGTTTTCAATTTGGGATCTCTTTCAGGAGGAGTCTGGTGAATTATTTCAATAACTATTTTGTCTTCTGAATCCAGGACCTCAGGACAGTTTTCTTTGACAATCTCTTGGAGGATGTTGTCAAGGCTGCTTTATCCTCATGGCTTTCTGGTACACCAATAATTCTTAAGTTATCTCTCCTGGATCTGTTCTCTAGGTCAGTTGTTTTTCCAGTGAGATATTTTACATGTTCTTCCAATTTTACAATCGTCTTGTTTTGTTTGATTGACTCTTGCTGCATCATAGAGTTCTGAGTTTCAATTTGTTTGAATCTGATTTTTAGCAAATTATAATCTTCAGTTATTTTTTAATGGCCCTTTTTAGGGAGGTATTTTCTCCAATTACTTCACTAATTTTACTTTTGAGATTTTTTTTTCTAAGTTGTTCACTGCCTCCCTGATTTGGTCTTTAAAGTATTCCTTAAGGTCCTCTAAGAATGCTATTTGAGCTTGAGACCAGTTCATATTTCATTCTTTGGTCTTAGGTGTAGGTAGAGAGTCCATATTGTCCTGTGTATTTCGTTGTTCTTGATACACATAGTAGGCTTGGATAGATTTTCTTGCCTCCCCCTTCTCCTTCTGTGCTTCCTTCTTTCCCATTGTGATTTCCAATTTTTTAGTTTCTCAGGTTATGAGAAAAGGGCCTGGTTGTTGACTTTGAGTGCTGTAGCCTCTGGGTGCCTAGTTTGAGGTTAAGGTAGGAATGCAGTCTGAGAAGACTGTGGAGATGAATTGATTTCTGCCTCTATGTCCCTGGACTGTAAGCCAGCTTTTGTTGGTGAGGTGAGGTGGGGCTTGTTGAGACCCCTCCCTCTCTTCTCTTCAGACTCCTGGTTTTCTGAATTACACCCCTTCTTGGAGACTCCCAAGCCTGAGGCTATTTCCATTATCTTGGGATTTTAATCTGGATGGGGGGCTTATCTTTGGGTCTTCTACTTCATGAGGGAAGGATGGGAGGATTGGAGCAACTAGAATTTACTTTGCCATTCCAGCCCCTGTATTATACAGGCATTCAGTTTCTAAACTTCCAGAATGGGGCTGATCCCTGCAGGAGAAGCTGCTATCTCTGTTGGGGGCCCAAATCTCCTACTTGGCTCCGATGATTGCTCCTGTCCCCTTGTGAGATGAAGGTGATACGCAATTCCTCTTTGTTAAGTCTGCTGGCTAGGGCTTCTTCTCTCTCTGGTATAGTCTGTTTGTCTGCTCTGAGCTGTGCAGACCACACATGTTCTCTTACTTTGTCCTAGGCATGTCTGTGCTGATGACTCTGGAATTTCCACAGCCACAGGTGTTGGTTTTCTGGGATCCCTCCAGCCAGCTGCTGGCCCTGCTGCCCTGGGGCTAAAACCTCGACCAACCAGGACCTGGGCTTGGCTCTCTGCAGGCTGGGTTATCAGCTCCCAGAGCACTGTGCTGGCCTTTCCTGCAGGGCTGCTGGGCTGTCCTCAGTGGGAGGTTAGCTTCTCAGTGTCGTTCTGTGGGTTCTGGGGCTCTTGAGGTTTTTCAGTATCCCCTTTTACATGGTTTGGAGGTGATCTTGGGGGAGAGCACCTTGGATGTTCTGTTTCAACTCTATCATCTGGGTTCCACCCCTGGAAGTCTCCACAAATAGGATTTTACAATAGTCCAGGCACTAGCTAATGAGGGCCAGAACTACAGTGGTGGCAGCATCAAGTGAAAGAAAGGGGCACGTTTGAAACATGTTACAATGTTGAAATCAACTTAATATGGACAGTGTAAAATAGTGATAAACCCAAGTGATGTTTAGGTTGTTAGCCTACAGGGCTAGGAGGATAGTGTTATCATAGGGCAGGGAGTGAGGTGGTGTTTGGGGAAAAGATAATGAATCCTTTCCATTTTTCTACATACAGAGTTTAAGATGTCTATTGGACATATAGTTTGAAATGTTTAATGAGATTTGAGGATATGAGATTGGAGGTCAGGAGAGATTTAAACTCATAATCAGCATATGTGATAGTCATCACAGTAGAGATAACAATCTGCAGAGTCAGTGGCATCTCTAGCTCCTGGTCTGTGGACTGTAGGGAGATCCAGCAATCAGTCTGGGGGTTAATCGCTCTTGCTTTAAACTGCCTGGATCTGGATTGTGGTCTGGGGGGGAAGTTTGGGGTGAGTATCCAATTTGCCAGAATGGTTGGAGGCATTATAGAAGAGACACAACTGGCAGAAGTTGTGAAGACCCCACCTTTGGGACAGAAGCTCTCCTGTCTGGTGGCAGTGTCCTACTGTGAGAACAAACCCAAAAATCAAGTGATCAATGTCAACATGCCTAGGCAAAAGAAACAAAATACACAAAAAAATTCAACATTGGACTCCTATTATAGGGTCAAAGAGGATCAAAGCATGGAGGAGGACTGTGAGGTCAGAACTCCTGCACCAAAAGCCCCAAATGAAAATACAAGCTGACTACAGGCCATAGAGGACCTTAAGAAGCAGATAAGAGAAGTGGGGGAAAATTTGGGAAGAGAAATGAAAAAGATGCAAGAAAAGTATGAAATGACAGTCTACAACCTGACTGAGGAATACAACACCTTAAAAAATAGACTACCTCAAATGGCAAAAGAGGCTCAGAAAGGCAATGAGGAGAAGAATGCTTTAAAAAGTCGAATTTGCCAGATGGAAAAAGAATCTCAAAAGCTCACTGAGGAGATTCATTCCTTCAGAGTTGGACTGGAGCAAATGGAAGCTAGTGACTTTATGAGAAATCAAAATACTATTAAACAGATCCAAACAAATGAAAGAATAGAAGGCAATGTGAAATATCTAATGGGAAAAACCATTGACCTGGAAAATAGATCAAGGAGAGATAATTTAAAAATTATTGGACTACCTGAAAGCCATGATCAAAGAAAGAACCTAGAAAATCATCCTTAAAGAAATTCTCAAGGAAAATTGCCCTGATGTTTTAGACACAGGGGGGGAATAGAGGTTGAAAGAATCCACAGATCACCTCCTGAAAAAGATCCCCAAAAGAAAACTCCGAGGAATATTATAGCCAGGCTCCAGAACTCCCAGAACAAGGAGAAAATACTACAAGCAGAGAGGAAGAAGCAATTTCAATATTGTGGAAACACAATCAGAATAGCCTAGGACCTGGCAGCTTCTACACTGAGGGATCAAAGAGCATGGAATATGATATTCCAGAGGGCAAAAGAGCTGGGATTGAAGCCAAGGGTTACCTACCCAGCAGAACTGAGTATCTTGTCTCAGGGGAAAATATGGTCATTCAGTGGAATAGAGGACTTTCAAGCATTCTTGATGAAAAAATCAGAGTTGAATAGAAAATTTGACATTCAGACACAAGAAGCAAGAGATGCTTGAGAAGGTAATCAAGGAAAAGAAATCAAAAGGAACTTATCAAAGTTGGACTATTTACATTCCTAAATGGAAAAACAATCACTGTGTTTGATGAAACCTTTCTCATTATGAAAATAATTGAAGAAGGGTACATGGCATATGTTCACAGGTATATATGAATAGAGGGCACAGGTTGAATTTGATGGGAAGGGATGATTTTTTTTTTTTGCAGGGCAATTGGGGTTGGGTGACTTGCCTGGGGTCACGCAGCTGGGTTTTTGTTTGTGTGTTGGCTTTCTGAGGCCGGATCCGAGATCGGGTGCTTCTGGCTCCAGGGCCAGTGCTCTGCTCGCTGCGCCACCTAGCCACCCCAAGGAAGGGACGATTCTTAAGGGGTGAAGTCAAGAGTTGAGAGAGGAAAGTGGCAAGAGGAGATGGAGAGAGACAGGGTAGGGTAAACTATCTCATGTAGAAGAAGCAAGGGGAAGTAGTTGCAGGGGAAGGGAGGAACAGGAAGGCAAAAAGGCAAAAGCATATTCTCATTTAAATTGGCTCAAGGAGAGAATCACATACATGCTAAATGGAATATCTTACCCTTACTCAGTCTTCTGAGTAGGGGAAAGGGGATGAGAGGGGGGATGATGGAGGGGAGGGCATTCTGGGGGGAGGGGAGATTGGAAGTACCCACTATCAAAAAGGGACAGGATCAAAGTAGGGAATGGACCAGGTGGGAGGTGAGACGGGTGGGAGGGAAATATAAGCAGTCTTTGACAATATATCTACTATGGTAATGTTTTGCATAGCTATACATGTACAACACATACTGAATTGCTTATCTTCTCAAAGGGAGTGGGTGACAAGGGAGGAAGGGAATAGATTTGAAAATTGAAGTTTTAAAATTAAGTGTTTCATAAGATGTCCAGGCATTGGGGCTCAGAGATTCACCTTGCCCTAATGGCAAAGTAGAAAGGGGTATGAGAGGAGATAGGGGAGAGAGCAGATTGGATGAGGGGATATCTAGTGTGGACTGCTATTCTGGGGTGTTGTGTAGGAAAAATGGGGGGGGGGAATGTAACTCATAATCTGGTGGAAATGAATGATGTAAACCAGAAGTTAATAAACCATTTGTTTAATTAAAAAAAAAAGAAACAAGAATCACCTACTCAGCAAAACTGAGTATCATGTTGCAGGGGAAAATATGGTCATTCAGTAGAATGGAAGGCTTTCAAGCATTCTTTAGGAAAAAATCAGATTTGAATAGAAAAATTGACATTCAGACACAAGAAGCAAGAGATGTTTGAGAAAGTAAACAGGGAAAAGAAATCAAAAGGAACTTATCAAAGATGAACTATTTACCTTCCTACATGGAAAAATGATAACTGTGTCTGATGAAACCTGTCTCATTATGAAAATAGTTGAAGAAGGGTATATGGACATATGTTTACAGGTATACATTGATAGAGGGCACAGGTTGATTTTGATGGGAAAGGAGGGGAGGAACAGGAAGGCATAAAAGCAAAACTATATTCTCATTGAAGTTGGCTCAAGGAGGGAATCACATACATATCCAATGGAATATCTCACCCTGCAGGAGAGTAGGGGAAAGGAGGATGAGAGGGATATCTAGTGGGACTGCTATTCTGGTGTGGTGGGTAAGGGAAAATTGTAACTCAAAATTTGGTGGAAATGAATTATGCAAACCAGATGTTAATAAAATATTCGTTTAATTAAAAAATATAAAGAATAATTTCAGTGGAATGATAAGATCACATGTCAGATAGTAATAAGAGGTTAAGAAGAATGAAAAGAATAAATGGAGAAACTTGATTTTTTTTTCCTGTGTAGCCTTCCAAGTTATCCTCAGCTTAAGGTTAGCTTTTCTGTGCCATTTTATGGGTTCTGTATCTCCAAAGTTATTTCAGAGTCACCTTTTTCATGAATTGGAAGATGTGGGAGCCAGAGCCCTGTGGAAATCCTGTTTGTACTCTGCCATCTTGTGTATGAACCCCTTGTTTTTTGTTTTAATTTAGTTTAGTTTAGTTTAGTTTTTAAGTATAGTGAAGGTATGGCTATGTGTCTATGCAGTGGAAAATGCATACACAGGGAGACATTAAAATTTAGTGAAGGAAGAAAGGGTAATACTCTTGCAAGAGGTATGATGGAATGAGAACACTTGAACAAGTAAAGGGATTGTGCTTTGTAAGTTATATAGGCAGATCATCATGTGTGATAATGGGAAAGGAAGAGAAGGTGACAGAAGACCTCTGAAGGGACTTGGAAGAATGGAAATGGAGTTTGATTGCATAGTACATAAGAGCAATAACAAAGAAATGTTATTGAAGAATTGAGGAAGGAACAGATCATAGAAAGGAAAGTTGGGAAGAAAATATATTTCAACTCTTTTTCCTCAACCAGGGAGAAGAAGGAGTGAAGGTGAAGCCAGGATTTGATAGGGTGGTCAAGGTGACTGTGTCTTCAGGAAAAAGCCAGATTTCAATTAGAGCTGGAAGAAGTGGAAAAGAGAAAAACAAATAAGTTGAAGCTAATGTTGTTGCCTGTGAAACAGATGTCATAAAGTACACTTTGAAAAGAGTTGGTGAAGTTACACTGAAGATTTTTAGTGGTAGGTTTGAAGGGATAGAAATTAGAAACCAAGTGCTTGGGATGTGGAATGGGGTTTGGATAATGATATACAGGAGTCCAGAAACACTAGTATGTGGAGCATATGGACAGTTGTGAGAATGTTTATTAGAAAATGGAGGTCAACACTGTCTCTACACGCAAAGGACAGACAGTAGGAGATGAAAGGCCTGAAATCATGTGGATATTTGACCTTCTTTGTCTAGGAGATTCTCCACATTGCATTTGGGAAATTAGAATAATGACAGGAGGGAAAAGTTGCCTTGGGCTGTAATAGATTAAAGTGTTTGCTTTGGGCTAGATGGAAAATAGCTGGTCCTTCTCTGGATACCTTTTTCTCAGAAGATATTCTTCACCAACTAGGAGATAGAAGGCATAAGGTGTTAACATGAGGTATATCTTACCTCAGGAGTCTGGTATTCAGGGAATAGCAGGCAGCAGTAGCTTCCCTGTATAGCAGATCACATAAAAAAAAAAGATAGAGAATACAAACTCAGTATTTTGGAAAGCACAGTGAATAAAATGCTAGAATTAGAATAAGGAAGACCTGAATTCAGACCTGCACTTAGATACTTCCTAACTGTATGACTAGGGACAAGTCTTTTAACATCTGTCCTTTTCATTTTCCTAATTTTTAAAATAAAGATAATAATACCTGCCTCCTAGGGTTTCTTTTTTTTGTGAGGATCAAAATTCATTTATCTCTATCTATCTATCTATCTATCTATCTATCTATCTATCTATCTATCTATCTATGTATATATATGCATATATATGTATATATGTGCACCTCTGTGCATTTGTGTACATATACTTGCATGTATATATGCATACATACATGCACCCACATATGTGTACAATGTACGTGCCTGGAAGATAGTAAGTCCTTAATAAGTTTCTTTCATTCTATCCTTGATACCAGAAATGCAGTATATACTCTTCCACTTGGACCCCATGTTCCTTAAAAATATCTTCAAAGATAACTATTATTTCATGGTATTTCACTAGTAGAGATTTATGCTTCACCAAATAACTATACTGGGCTATTTGATAGAAAGAGTTCAAAAGTCTAAAACCAACCTTCAAATAAAAATAGTTCAAGATAAACAATATCTTAAATGATTTTTTTCTCTTTCCTCTTAACACCTATTCCACTTTTTTCTAGGCATCCATATTCTCTTGACAGCCTTTTGTTTCAGGTAATAAAATGGGATTTTGTGTATAAGAAGCTCACAAATGAAAAAGGTTCATTTTACTGGGATGTGATCATGTCTTTTTAGAAGGACTTGGTGAACTATTATAGCTTAGCACAGAATTTAAATTACTGTCTTATGCATTTTGTCAAAGAGATGGCTGTTTACATGCAAAGTAGGTCACTAAATGTAAGTCAGGCAGCTAATCAAATATCCTTAAAGCCTGAATTTTATCTGATTGAGTCAACATTCATAGCACAGAGTTTGGCAGGTGAAAATTAGGGAGAATAGCTAGCTATCCAAAGAAAATTGCTTTTTCAATTTTCCATAAATTGTTGTGATCTAGAACAGCACTATAAACAAACATTCTGCTTGAATAGAAAAGAGATAAGAATTTAGAGAAATTTAAAGAAATGGATGTATGGAGAACTAATACAAGAGTCTTGCCCAACACTGTTGTACCAGGGACCCTAAAGCATTCCATAGAAAACAATCATAGTAAACACTACAATATCTGGCTCACATTTATCTAGGAAATGATTTCATAGTGAAATAAACTTGCATGATATTTCTTTGAAATATGTATTAGTTAAAGCTATGTCTTTATTCTTAATTTTCGTTGCCAATTATTTGTAGATATTTAATAAGCTTGATTAAATAAAATCAGTGCATTAAAACTCAAAGTTGCATGCTGTATGCATGTAATGGAAATGCACATTTAAATATCTTCCCTGCCCCTAAGTCCTTTGATAGGCTTAAGAGACTCTGAGCACCTTTCTCGATTTGAAAATATACTCTGCACCCTAATAGGCTGAATGTGGTCACATGGAGCCTGTGGCAGGAAGCTTGGTTTTCAGGAATGCCTACACCTCGATTCTGGCACAGGGGGTCAAGAGGGTGGTTACATTCTCTGACCCAGGAGAAGGCTAAATAATCCCTGATGTGAGGATTTGCTTTCGGGCTCAATTTGAAAAGTGTTATGCCATTTGATCAGACTCTGGGCAGCTGTTGAGGGGTTTTGAAAACCCAGATGTTTTTGCTTCCCTCTTGGGTAACTGTGATTTGGTATTGATATAAAGGTTGGACAGTTTGGAAGCCTGTCTGCTTGATTTGTTTGTTTCACTGTCTTGTAAGTTCTGTATGTACACTTTGAAGTTCAGGATGCTGACATTTTTTCCCCTGAACTAGGTAAACGATCTATGTTTGAATAATTGATTAAAATAAGCTTGTTAAACCATTTTGAGTTGCTTTTCTTTAGAAAAGCAGATCTAAGAAGCTGAGTTGGCAGCCACCATTGGGATGTTAGGGTGCTTGCAACTACAATATGCTTATACAACCTCCCCATGAAAAGTATGTACATCTGTGGGAGAGTAAATTCAAATTTGTGGGAGCTACATGTTCCTGTTATTTACATTTCCACAGTATTTGCTTAGTGATATTGTTTAGAATTAGTGTGTTCTCTGGTGGACTAGTAAAAGGTATTATTTTTGGGGGGACTCCTGAGTCATAATTTGGAGAACATTCTGAATCCCATATTACATAGACATGGTAGTACTTTTTTTGGGGGGAGGGGGAGGGAACATGACTGAAGTCCAGATGTTACATGATAAAAAAAAAAAGACAAAACAGATTCCAGCCAGAAATCACTATATAAACTCTACATTTTATTATTAGCTATAAACAAGATTTAAACTATTATTTGGAGTGAGTTAATCTTAAGGTAGAAATATTAATCCAGTCATCTGAAACTTTTTTCCTCCAAAATAAGATGTCATGTATACTCAAATGATGCTTATATGTATGGGCATATATTTCTCTGTAACAAGTTTAATTCTCATCCTTGTAACATTTTAACAAAAGGCTTTGAAGAAATGTTTCATTGAATAAAAAACTGTTGATAACAATAACAATAGCAAGAACAAATTAAATGTTTCTTGAAACTATTTCACTTACTTTAATGCATTATTTATTACCCTATATTTAATCAATGTTCTGTCAGATTGTCAAAGATAACAATAAAATCTGACACTAAATAATACTTAGCATTTATAAACATCGTCTCACTTAATCCTAACAACAGTCTTGAATTAGGCAATGCAAACATTAAAATAACATTTTACAGAGATATTTTTAAAAAAGATGAGTAATTTTTCAGTGGTTACCTCATAGTGGATATTAATCAGAATTCACTGGAAATGAAACTGAAAGAAATGAAATAGTGATGTGGGTATATATCTGATTTAATAAAGCACCATCCTGAGTCTTTCTTATTTTTTCTTTAACTTATCACTTCCTGGACTTCTCTAGGCAATTTCTATTTGCATTCATCTAAGACCATCTACATTGGATTGCAGTGAAGAACCATGGGGCATCAAAGAATGCATCAAATAATAAGTATAAAAATAGGAAGATCCTCAAAAAAGGAAATTAATATTTTGCTTTTTGTTCATAAGGAAAAGAATATGAATCGTGTAAAGCAATATTTGCTCAATTAACTCATTTCCATATATGATTGGGTAATAAATGCTATTTGAAAATGATTCAAAATCAGTTGTTTTTATGAGGTTAAAATAAGCTTAAATGTTCAAAAAGGACATAATATCTAAGAACTTAAATGTAATGAGACTCAAGTAGGAAGTCTGAAATTTAGAGAAACATTGAAATGGCTGCTAGTTTGGATTTAACAAAAGGCATTACTGCATGGCAAGGCTTCTTAGTATTTTTTGCATCTTGCCTTTGGCAGTGCAGGGAATCTTATGAACCATTTCTCAGAATACATTTTAGGTAAATAAAATAAAATACAAAGGATGACAACGGAAATCAATCTATCCACAGTCTGAATCCATGTGCCCTAGAATAAGAACTCTTATTTTAGAACAATTAATCTGAGTTATAGTGATGGGTAGAGAAACAAGATAAGAGTATAGTATATATACCTGGAAACATATGTACACACATTCACATGGGTATTCATATGTCCATACACCCTTCTTCAGCTATTTTCATAATGACAAAGTTTTCTTCAGTTACAGTTATCATTTTTCCATGTAGGAAGGTAAATAGTTCATCTTTCATAAGTTCCTTTGGATTTCTTTTTTTTTTTTTTAATCGAATTCAGGAAGCGTTTATTAGCTGGCCTGCGGCAGTCCTAGGGACACAGTCCCAGGAGCTGCACTGAACCCCAGTAGACACACAGTTTAAATAGTCCAAAAGCTACCATAGTATCAGGGGCAAGTTGGTCGGGCAGGATATGGGGCGGGGGCACTCTTAGATAATGCAGGTTGTTCAATGACAGAAGGGAGGATTCTTGGGTTTGGTCGGATGAGATTAGGGTGGGCTGGGGTACACTGAGTTAAAGATGTTCGATAACCTAGAGGAATGGAGGATTCTTGCGTTTGGTCTGATGAGATAAGGGTGGGCTGGGGCACACTGAGTTAAAGATGTTCGATAACCTAGAGGAATGGAGGATTCTTGGGTTTGGTCTGATGAGATAAGGGTGGGCTGGGGCACACTGAGTTTCGATAACCTAGAGGAATGGAGGATTCTTGGGTTTGCAAGAATTCAGGATACAAAGATGGGCCCCTCCTAGGCCAGTGAAATGTCAAGGCATACTACTTCACTCCCCCCTGTTTTAGGTCAGACTAAGTATTCTTCCGATTCTAGGGTTTTGTAGGACATGTGAATTGCAAAAAGTTTGGTGGCCTCAAGTCTGGATTGGATAAAAGAGAGTAGGCGGTTAATCAGGCAGGGGCCGATGGTCAGGGTTAGCACGACAAGAAGTAGAGGGCCAGCAAGGGCCGAGAGAAGGGTCGTTAACCAGGGGGACCAGTCATCCAGGGACTGGCATCAAGAGGAGGTGGATCTGCAGGCTTGATCCTGCTCGTCCAAGCGCTTACGGAGAGTGGCAAGGGATTCCCTTATAACTCCAGATCTGTTAGCATAAAAACAACAGGTTTCGCCCAGGGCCATGCACAGACCCCCCTGTTTTAGGAACAGGAGGTCCAACCCTCGTCGATTTTGCAGGACAACTTCTGCCAAGGAGTCCAAGGAAGATTCCAAATGGGTGACCAAGCCCTGTAGGGACCTAAGGTCTTGGTCCACCTGTTTGCTGAGGGAATGGAAATTAGTGTTGTCTTTGACCAGGGCTGCCACCCCCACGGCCGTGGAGCCTGCAATGTCTCGGCCCACCAGGAGGGGAACAAGGATGGGGGCTGCCCGTGGCTGCCTCAAAAGGTCAAAATGTTCAGATGCCCCCTCCTCAGAGTAAATGTAAACCTGGGGAAGTACATGAGCCAGTACACATAGCTCGTTTGGGTCAGTGAAATGTACTTCCCCAAGACAAGTTGTGAGGCCAAGGGTGCAAGCGAACCAGAGTCTCTCTGGAGGCATTAGAAACCTGTCAGAGTCCTTTTTGAGAGTAATCACCCAAGACTCCTGGCAGGTCGCCGGTAGGGGTGGCCAACCATTGTTCAGGTGGTTGAGCAGGTTGTGACCAGCCACCTTCACCGGGTTGTATGGTCGAGGGTGTCTCAGGAGGGTGGTCACTGGATGCCTCAAGCAGGGTACGGACAGCAGCTTGCACCTCCGTCAATGCCTGTAAGGACAGAACAGATACAGAATGCTTCAGAGAGAATTTGGCGGGTTCGACATTCATCAAAAGGCACAATCAGAGAGGGGGGCCGATATAAGCAAATCGGTGGCCTCCCCCACCCTCTATCGGCGCCTCTGGGAGAAGCCGAAACCCCGGTCATGGCGAGGCTATCAAGTGACTAGTCAACTCAGGACCTCGGTCCGCTCGTCACAGGGACGGCCCTCCAGAGTGTCACTGAGGACTAACATGTCGTCGGTGGACCTCCAAGTGAAATGGACACTCCGACAGAATCACCAGGCCAAGACCATCAATAATCGAATTCAGGAAGCGTTTATTACCTGGCCAGTGGCAGTCCTAGGGACACAGTCCCAGGAGCTGCCTCCTTTTGATGTCTTTTCCCTGTTTACTTTCTCAAGCATCTCTTGCTTCTTGTGTCTGAATGTCAAATTTTCTATTCAACTCTGTTTTATTCCACAAGAATGCTTGAAAGCCTTCTATTCTACTGAATGACCATATTTTCCCCTGCAACATGCTACTCAGTTTTGCTGAGTAGGTGATTCTTGGTTTTAATCCCAGCTCTTTTGCCCTCCAGAATATCATATTCCAAGCCCTTTGATCCCTCAGTGTAGAAGCTGCCAGATCCTGTGCTATCCTGATTGTGTTTCCACAATATTAAAATTGTATCTTCCTGGCTGCTAGTAATATTCTCTCCTTGATCTGGGAATTCTGGAACCTGGCTACACTATTCCTAGGAGTTTCCTTTTGGGGATCTTTTTCAGGAGGTGATTGGTGGATTCTTTTAACCTCTATTCTGCCTTGTGCCTCTAAAACATCAGTGTATTTTTCCATGAGAATTTCTTGAAGGATGTTTTCTAGATTCCTTCTTTGATTAAGGTTTTCAAGTAGTACAATAATTTTTAAATTATCTCTCCTGGACCTATTTTCCAGGTCAGTAGCTTTTCCCATGAGATATTTCACATTGCCTTCTATTCTTTCATTTGTTTAGATCTGCTTAACAGCATCTTGATTTCTTATAAAGTCACTAGCTTCCATTTGTTCCAGTCTAATTCTGAAGAAATGATTCTCCTCAGTGAGCTTTTGAGATTCTTTTTGCATCTGGCAAATTTGGCTTTTTAAGGCATTCTTCTCCTCATTGCCTTTTTGAGCCTCTTTTGCCATTTGAGTTAGTCTATTTTTTTAGGTTTTATTTTCCTCATTTCATACTTTTCTTACATCTTTCTCATTTCTCTTCCCAATTGTTCCCCCACTTCTATTATCTGCTTCTTAAGGTCCTCTATGGCCTTTAAAGAGCTTGTATTTTCATTTGAAGCTTTTGGTGCAAGATTTCTGACCTCCCAGTCCTCCTCCTGTTCCATGTTTTGATGTTCTTTGCCCCCAAAATAGGAGTCTAATGTTGAATTATTCTTTTTATTTTGTTTCCTTTGCCTAGGCATATTGCCACTCAATTACTTTACTTTTGGGCTTGTTGCCACTCAATTACTTGACTTTTAGGACTCTGCCACCAGCCATGGGAGCTTCTGTACCAAACACTGGGGTTTTCTCAGCTGCTAGAGTTCTTAGTTGGGTCACCTCTCTGAAGCCTCTAGACACTCTGGCAAGCTGGTCACACACCCCAAGATCTCCACCACAGACTGCAATCCAGATCCAAGAATGGTAAAGCAAGAGTGATTACCACCCCCCCAGACTGATCGCCGGATCCCCCTACAGTTTGCAGGCCAGGAGCTGAAGCTGTAATGTGGCAATGTGATGCAAGCTTTGATGTTTCCTCAGTGGCTTTTTACCCCCAGGAGAAGAAGCTGATGCACTCTTCCCACCAGCCCCAAAGTCCATGGGGCACTGACTTCTCACTTTGTACTAGGCATCTATATTTTGATAATCCTGGAAATGCCATAGCTACTGTAGATCTGTGGACCCTCCAGTCTGCTTGTCTGGCCACTCTGGGGTAAAACCTCTGACTCAAGGGGTCCTGGACTTGGGACCCAGAGTGCTGGGCTGGCTGCTCCCTGCCAGGCTGCTTGGCTGTCCTCCATTGAAGGTTAGCTTCCCTGTGTCATTGTTTGGGTTCTGGAGCTCCAGAGGTTGTTTAGAAGCCCCCTTTTATATAATTTTGAAGTGATGTGGGGTGGAGCCCTGTGGAAGTGCAGTTTCTACTATGCCATCTTGACTCCACCTTCTTTCTTTCTTTTATTCAAATTGACTAAATATTTATCAATTTTTCTATGTGTTTCCCCCATAAAACCAGCACTGAATTTTATTTATTAATTTAATTATTTTCTTAATTTTGGGGTGGCTAGGTGGTGCAGTGAGTAGAGCATAGGCCCTGAAGTCAGAAGGACCTGAGCTTGGATCCGGCCTCAGACACTTAACAGACACACAAACAAAAAAACCTAGCCGTGTGACCTTGGGCAAGTTACTTAACACCAATTGCCCTCTAAAAAAGCAAAAAAATATATTTTCTTAATTTCAATATTATTAAACCCACCTTTGGTTTTCAGTATTCCTAATTTTGTATGTAATTGGGGATTTTTAATTTGGTCTTTTTATAGCTTTTTCCATTGCATATCCAATTCATTGGTAGATTTTTTTCTCTATTTTATTCATGTAAACATTTAGAGATATAAGACTTCCCCTTAGAACCAATTTTGCTGCATCTCATAAGTGTTGGTATGTTAACTCATTATTGTCATTCACTTAAATGTAGTTACTTATTGATTCTACCCTTTGTTGTTTGACTCCCTCATTCTTTAGGATTAGATTATTCAGTTTCCAATTTGTTTTTAGTCTATCTTTTCATGGCCCTCTATAGCATATAATTTTTTTTTGCCTCATCATCTGAAAAGGATCCTTTTAATACATCTGTCTTTCTGCACTGGATTGTGATGTTTTTTGTTTTTATGGGCCATTTTAGTCCTTTCTATTCCTATTTAATTTTAATTTATGAATCATAATAACTAATCCTTTAATGACTTCAAAATTATCTCACCCTCAGCAGGCACTCTCTTTTGGTAAATATTTATCTTACATACTTTTTTGCCTATATTTAATTGACTACTGATATTTCAAAATTTTAAAACAACAGATCCTATGGTGTGATATCACAATAACATTACAGTTCCATTGTCATTGTTGGGAGAAATAACTTTTAAAAGTTTAGATTTGTTTTTTTTTTGCCTTTCATTTTCATTTTTCCTTCCTCTTCAGGGGCTATAGAGACCCATATTACTGATGTCCTAGTACTGGCAAACTAGCACCCTGTACCTTATGTTTATGTAGACAATGTGGTAAGAAAAAAATAAAAATAATGTTTTTTTTTTTAATTAGGGGAAGAATATTTACCATTCTTTTCTTACCTTACTACCTCTACCCCATATATCTTAGGAAAATCTACTAACTTGGATTTTTAATAGGGTTCTTCACTAAAGAGTCACTAAAAGGATCATCGAGGACTCAATATGAATGAAAGATAGGCCATTTTTTTCCAATATGTAAAACAATGACAGCACAAGAAAATCATGGTGTATATTTACAGTCAAATTATATTATTCAACTCATTATTACCAGTTAGCTGGTAAGATAAATTCAACTGTCATTCAGACATTTAAAAAATATTAAATAATCATTACATTTCAATTCTTTAGACAGTAGATGGTCAAATATCTAGTTGTTTCTCTTTAATGTCAACACTTCCAAGGGTGACAGTAGAATCCTGTAGCTCTTTATAGATTATCTTGCTTCTTCTGTTCAGATAGGATAAAAGGAAAATATATCTACTGTAATCTGAATATAACTTTCAATAGTTTTAATGTAAATGCTAAAGGGAGAAACAGACAAGAAAGAAAAAGACCCAAGTATAACCCTGTCTAGTTTACTCTACACTGGAAAGTTGCATTACCATTGTAAGAATAGAAACAGGATGTTCTTTTTCACTTTTCACTAAATCATACCTTGTGAACTAAAAAGATGCATCCAAAATAGTATTCAACTAGAAACTACTCTTCTTTTACTTACAATGAACACCATGATCCTCTTTCATTAAATCTTGAAAGTGGATTAATATTCTACACTATGTTTGCTCTGAAAGTCTAATTTCTCTATTTGACAAGGAAGCTGTTTTGATCTTTAGGTCAGCTAAGTGGTAAACTCAGAAACAAAATTGAAAAAGATAAAAAAGGAGTGGAAGGTATGGGAGTGAAAGCATTAAATGCAGCTATCTCTTTCAAGGAATTTTAATGGAAAAGTTCAAATAAGATAATGGTTAAATTTGAAATTCATGAGGTCAGATGATTATGATGACTCACATGAATAGTAATGGAAAGCTTGTCATGAACTCAAGCCTTCAGGCCCTAAAGCAATTGAATCCCAGGTACAAGTTATCTACCTTTAAGAGAAAGGAAAAACATAACAAAATCAAAACAGAAGAAAACAAGCAACAGAACCCCAATAGCCTGGTTTTGTATTTTATTATCATTCTGAAAATATTATTCTAACCATATGACACCCCTTCCTCACAAGACTTAAAAAGGTTTCTTGTGTATTTTCTGCCTCTGACATAGACTTATGACTATTTACTATGCAAACATAATCAATATGAGATCCCTGACAGGGGCAGAACTAGTGATAGACCTCTAAGTATACATAGTATATATTAGGTATTTACAGACCTTTAAAAAAATATATGTATATATATATATATATATATATATATATATATATATATATATCAAACATCAATGAGATGTTAAGTCCTAGGTTTTCATATTCAAAATGCTTTATCCTTAATTATATCATATGATGGGTATTGAGGATATATTTTTTAAAAAGGATATCAAGTTATGAAATGATGATGAGTAGGTGCAGCTCTAGGAGCTTCAAAACCACAGATAGAGTCACTTGTAGTAAAGTCCCTAACTCTCATCCCATGTTTGGGGTATGAATAATAGTTATAATAACAATGATAGCTGTTATTTATATAGCATTTTAATCTTTGCTAAATGTTTTAGCAATCTCATTTGATCCTCATGACAACTACATGAAGTAAATGTTAATTTAGCTAAAGTATAGGTGATGGGATGATGGGACCTGTACCCCTAAAAGGAAAAGATCACAACTTTGAAAGCAACACAGTCTCTGGCACTTCCAGCCCAGTCCATCTATGTCACTGAATTAGACTACTTGATACTCCTTCCACTGTTGCACCTAGTCCACCCCCCAAACTACTGCACTGACCCATACTCATTCAGAAGAATGTTTCTAAGGAGTTCTCATTGTTGTTGTGACACTGTTGTTCCTAATGTTTCTCTTATTTATTATTGCTGACTGACTTTAAAAGAGAAATTGTATTTTGTCCCCCCCACCCCGTCCACTATAGTACTAATCACTCTTACATTTTTAGTGATATTTATATTTTTGATGTCCTTATTTTTCTTTCATTTTATTGAATTTCATTTATTTCAAAGGCCACCTTCATGAAAATATCCCCTTTTCAAATTCATAATTTCTTCTCCTCTTCATCTCATGATTTATAAAACTTTCAATATCTTGGTATATATCTTATTTTATTTTGCTCTCTAGCTATTTTTGAATGTTGTTTTACTCCCCTAATATAAGATTGCCCCATGCAGACAGGGAACACGTCTTAATCATCATTGTACACATTTTGTCAGAGGCTATTTGGGAGGATCTTTACCTTTTGGTGGTGTTGTCTCTAGATATTCTGAGAGATATTTTAAGCTGAATTTCTTCCACATAAAGAAAATAAAGTATTCATAGCCATAAAACAATAAAACAGAGCTCATACTAGAGATTATTGGAATTAATAACTCTTGTCAATGAACCTTTACCCAGAAGCCTTTTTAATATCAATTTGTTAAATCATGGAAAAGGTAGTGTTCTTAGCAGGAATTGTTTCTCCCAATTACTCAGTGCATGGTTACTATTATAGGTCTCTGCTGGTCTCTTCCATTGCTGCTTTTGAAGTGCTTTAGAACCTTCAGCAGATGAGAGAACTAAATTGTTTCCCACATATCTATATATCTATATGTATGCATGTACATATATATATCTATATATGCATATGAATATAGATGTATGTGTATGTATGCATGCATGTATGTGTTTTTCCCCTGCTAAAGCCCAAAGGCAGTACTAGACTAGAGTCTTTTTGCTGCATTTCCCACTCGTTCATGGCATGACACAAGAAGTTCTCAACCAGGAGTCAAGTACTTTATTGATCCCTGATTGCTACTGATTGTACAGTCTAAAGTCCTTTTCCCTTAAATACATCCAAATAATATGTTTCTGGACAGCATCAACACTTCTCATAGGTTCAGGAGCATGACACAACCCTAATTTTTTTTTTCCCTAGTTATCTTTTGAATCCTCATCCTACCCTGGTCCTTTCCTTTGTGAGTTAGAGTCATCACATAACAACTAGGCTAATCCAATCTATGTCCTTTATTTTAAAGTTCAGTGCTTCAACATCTAATCTATTACTGTTCATTATGTTGTCCAGACAGGTCTGGGCAAAAAGTTGAGTCCGCCCTATTATAAAGACAAGTGACAGGGAAACTGAGGTCTCTTTGATTGGATTGAGTGAAATAAGTCACTACTGAAGCCCTAATATTAATGTAGCCCACCTCTGAGCATGTGGAACAATCTGAGTTGATTGGCATCCCCTGGGAATACCCACTCTTTAAAGGGCATATAACTTATACCCCCAAATCCCAGTTCTGAACTAGGTACCTTAGGGGTACCCAGTTTTGCATTTTAACTCCCATGCACTGCATATCAAGGAGCTAGAAAAAAAAATAAACCTTGGATGCACATACCCTAATTTTGTTTGTCTCTTTTTTAGAACAGACTGTGTTTTAAGTTAGAGTTTGTGGGGTTCATTGGGATTCACAAGTGATATCTTATGCCAGTGGAATAGTTGTTTCTTCAGGAAAAGTTTAAGTTCTATTTTGATCTTGTATTCCTTGCCACTAGTGTAGTGGTTTACAGATATTTATTTAAATTAACTTTTGATTAATATGTCAACAGTAATGGCTAAAACTGAATAAAATCATCCCCTCTGTGATGTGTCCACATTATTGTTGTTGGTAAGGTCAGAATGCCAATAATGGAGTTATATTGCCTCATATTATTATGCCCTAACTTTTCCTACCCCTTTATATTATTCTTCTGAAAATTATTCAGTGAAGAGATTCATAACATTGTAGGCAAAAATTAAGGTTGCATACAAATGCTTAACTCAAAGCTGCATATGTTGGAAGGAAGCTGCTACTATGCACGTAATCTAGGACATAGTTCAAGCCCAAAAGTCAAGGATCTATTGAAGGGGGAAGCTTTCTCTGGGGAATATATATAAGTAAATTGCCTGAAACTTGGAGAGTTCCTGAAGCCTAATAAAAAAGTGTAATGACAAATTTTCGTTAAAGTCATTTAGAAGTGCTTTAAGTAAGTAATGTGACTGAGAGTTCTTTATTGCACCAGAAAACACAGATGAATCTTAAGATCTTTCCCGGCCTTGGAGGAGCCAGATAAAATTCTGGAGGCTAAGAGATACAGTTTTGTGTTCAGAGAAATAACAAGAAGGTCATTTTTACTGGATCAAAAATTACAAGTGAGTGGAGAATAATGTGTAAGAAGACTAATAAGGGGGAGGATTTAATATTAAACCTAGAGTTGATAGTGAGCCACTGAACTTATTGAACAGTCTGAGGTGACATGGTTGGACATAAGCTATTTCTTAAATCATGTTGACAACTGAATGGAAGATGAGCTGGAATGGGGAAAGAATTGTAGCAATCAGTAAACTATTGCAATAGTCCAGGTATGAGGAGATAAGGGCCTGAACTGAAGTGGTGGCAATATCAGAAGAGAGCATTTGGAGGGGGTATTTGAGAGATGTAACAAAGGTGAAATTGACAGACCTTGAAAAGATTGGATTTGGGAGTTAGAGATAATAATGGGTCAAGGAAGATACCTATATTGTAAACCCAGGCAACTAGAAAGATGCTGCTTCAATAGAGAGGTTTTGAAGGGAGAATGTTTATTTGGGGGCAGGGAGAGAGGAAATGAATTTAGTTTTAGACATATTGAATTGAAGATATCTATTGGATTTGAGATGTCTGAAGGATAATTAAGTATGTAAAGCTGGAGGTCAGGAGAGATTTGATTTGAAAATAATCAGCTTAGAGATAATAATTAAATCCATGAGAATGGATGAGATCTCCAAGTAAATCAATATAGAGGAAAAAATAAAAAAGGACCAGTACAGGGTCTTGTAGGACTGTTGCTGTTAGTGAGTTTGACTTGGATTGGGCTCTAGTGAAGGGGTCTGAAATGGATTGATGTGATATGAAGGAAAAGAATGGTGTACCAGAAAGCTAGGGAGAAGAAGTTATAAAGAATAAGAGGGCAATTCACAGTGTCAAAGGCTGCAGAAAAGTTAAGAAGAATGACGATTGGTAAAATGGCTATTGGATTTGGCAATTATGCACACAATTAAATTGTGATTTAAACCCAGGGACACCAAAAACTGTTGAGGTGGGAGCTTTGCCCACCCAAAAATTTTGGGGTTGCAATTTCATGATGTGATTTGGTTGAATCATCTTAAAGAATTCAGATTCAGACTACTTAATCCAAGTATTGGCATTTACTGAGATTGACGCCTCTCATGAAGCAGGCTAAATTCCAAGAGGAACTGGCAACTTTAGAGAAAGCAAGATAGATTTTTATAGGGAAAAAGATGCAATTACATAACAGAAATTTACATAGAATAGAGGAATATCATTAATATTAAAAAGGCAGGAGGAGTTTGTTCAGCGATTAGGTAATTGAGGAGGGGTTTGTTAAGGAATTTGGTAATGGAGGAGGGGTCCCATCTATGGTAAGGCGGTTAAACTTTCTGGTCATTCTGCCCTCCAGCTGGCTAGTTATTGTGGTCCTGTCTTGTGCTAGATGGATGATGTGATTGTGATGGAATACAATAATGCATCTGTTTCTGTGGGAATGGGTCTGGGGAAAATGACCATGTAGAGGCAGTAGCTAGGTTCCCATCATATGGACAGACCTGCTGTTTCTGTGGGAAATAAGAGTTCAGGGACACACCTGTTGTTCCAGTGAGGAGTGAGGCACATACAAAGAAGTTAGGGCATGAGGGTGAGGCTGGCTCTAGGTAGGCCTGCTGTTCGGTAGGACCAGGCCTATAATGAAGTTAGAATATTGGGGCTGGGGGCAGCTTTATTAGGATTCCATCATTTGGAAACCTTGAAGAAGTTGGAAGACAGATTATACAGAGTTTAGAAGAGATGGAGGGGAGAAAAAAGTAGAGGCATTTATTAAAGACAGATTTCTGAAAGAATTTGGCTAAGAAGGCTAGAAGACATATACAATGATAATTAGCAGGAATAAAATGATAAACCAAGGTTGTTTTCTTTTCTTTTGCTTTGTTTTGTTAGCATAAGGTAGGTATGAGAATGTTTGCAGGTAGTTGAGAACCAGTCCACAGACAAAGGGAAACTAAAAATGAGAAGTTGGTGATAACAAAATGGCCATTCTACTGAAGGAGAAAGAATGGTATGGGATCATTTTTTTGTGGGTAGATGAATTTGTCTTGGAAAGGAATGAGCCTACTTCTTCATTGACATAGCTTAAAGAAATAGTGGCAAAAGGCATCTGAATGATATAAGATGAAGAGAATTGGGAGAACTAAAGCTTCTGCTTCTGCCCTCTGTCTCTGATCACTTCACAACTAAGATGAACAGTGATTTTTATTTGTTTCTGTGTTTTTATTTGTTGTTGCTACTGTTGGAATTATTAATTTTCATTGGTTCTTAGTTTAATTGATATCTCTGAAGCTTTTAACATTGCTTTCCAATGGTAGCTTCTAGATAGTTTCCTCTATTGGCTACTATTCCATTGTTCTCTCCTGCTTCCATTTGCTATCTTCTTCCTGTTCTCCTTTAATTGATAATCATCTATCTCTCACTAATAATCATGGACATCCTTTATGGTATAACCTCCAGTATTCTTTACTCTTTCTGCATGTACTTTCTAGGGAACTTCATCAGTGTTGAAGGGCTTAAATAATACCTCTCTACAGATGATTTTACAATTTGCATGTTCAACTCTAATCTATGTTCTGAGCTCCCTGACCACATCATAAATTGCCTACTCTATATCTATAACTAGGCTTTCCATTAACCACTAAATATTAACATGACTACAAGAAAATATCATTATATGCTTGAAACATGCCTTTCTTCTATATTTTATTTGTTTCTGTTGAGGAAACTACTACCCTTTTGCTTACCTTGTTTTGTAATTTAAAAATATTTGATGATTCTCCTTCCCTCTGACTTTTCTGTATACACAATCAGTAGTCCTTATAATAATACTGAGTCTATTACCTCTTCTCTGATAAAACAAGTGTTTTTCCACGTAATGTTCATCCACACTACAAAAATAGCCACCTTACTCATCTCCCTGATTTTAGCATCTCTTCTCTCCAATCTATCTTTCATTTAACTACCAAAATAATATTCATAAAGCATGTGACAGACCATATTATTCCCTTTATTTAAATTTACAATGGCTAATTATTACCTATAGAATAAAGAAGAAACCATTCAATCTATCATTTATAAATCACTGCATAATTTTGGGGCAGCTACATAGCACAATGGATAGAGAACCAGGCCTGGAGTCAGCACGACTCATCTTGCTGAGGTAAAATTCTGACCTCAGATAGTTACTAGCTTTGTGACCTTGGGCAAATCACTTCACTTGATTTGCCTCAGTTTCTTCACCTGCAAAATGAACTAGAGAGAGGGAAATAGCAAACCACTCCAGTATCTTTACCAAGAAAACCTTAAATGGGGTAACAAAGAGTTAGACACAACTGAAAATTACTGAACAACAATTATAATCTTGGTCCAGATTGTCTTTCCAAGCTTAGTTTGCCTTACTGCCCTTCATGCCCTCTACATATTTTTACCTATTTGCTATTCACCAAATTAATTATTAAATCTCCCATCTCTGAGTCATTTCATTGACTGCTGCTCCTGTACTTGAGATACAACCTCTTTGTTTTCTCCATTTCTTAGAAACCTTAGCTTTCTTCAAGACTGAGTTCACATTTCTTTTAAATCTGGTCATTTCTGGATTTACATCTTCCCCAACTTCCACTATTGCTGTCCTCAAATCAACTTTTATTAATTTGTGTAAACAATGGATCCCCATCTTACGCCCCTCAATAGGCACTGGCTTTTTCTTATTTGTTTTTGTAAACTCAGTGCATGGCAAAAATTACATAAATGCCTTTTTTCTTCCTGCCTGAGTATTGGACAAATTGTTGACTGTGTATTTGTAGATACACATTCCAAATTAGTTTCCATAAATATCTTCCCCTGCCTCTCCAGGTTTCTATAACAAAATATATATCACAGCCTTTTTTTATTGAAAAGTTTAATGAATTAATATATGTTTAATCTTTTTCTCCACTTAATACTTTTGTGTTGATTTAAACTTTTTTTCTTTTAAATCAGCATATAGTCCTTGTGTTTTGTTTTGCTCATAGTCTTTTCCCATATTATTCCTACCACTTTACACCTAGCCCAAATTCTTTAAGTTAATTTTTATTGTTATTCATTTTTTTCTGCAGTTTCCTTTCCTTTTCTTTTTTTTAAACAAATGCTTTATTAACTTCTGTTTTACATCATTCATTTCCGCCAGATTTTCAGTTGCAATTGTTTTCCCCCCATTATTCCCCTACCCAACCTCCCAGAATAGCAGTCCCACAAGATATCGCTTCCTCCAATCTGCTCTCTCCCATACCTTCTCCCATACCCCCATCGACTTTTCCATAAGAGAAAGGTGGATCTTTGTGTTCCAATGCCTGCGCATCTTATCTCCCTATTACAAGCAAAAGAGTATTAGTATTAGTATTTATATATATATTTGAAACATTTAATGTTAAGACGTCGAATTTCAGATCCATTTCCTTCCTCCCTTGTCACCCATTCCCTCTTGGGAGATAAGTAATTCAGTACATGTTGTACATGTCTAGCTATGTAAAACATTATCATAGTAGATATATTGTACAAGGCTGCTTGTAATTCCCTCCCACTCATCCCACCCCCCACCTGCTCCATTCCCTACATGATCCTGTCCCTCTTCTATAGTGGGTACTTCCAATCTCCCCTCCCCCCAAGGATGCCCTCCCATCCATCATCCCTCCTTTCATCCCCCTTCCCCCTATCCTGCTGGAGGTTGAGATATCCCATTTAGTATGTATGTCATTCTCTCCCTGAACCAAATTCAATGTGAATGTGGTTTTGCATTTTTAGCCTTCCTATTCTCCCCCTCCTTTGCAACCCCTTGCCCTTGCTTCTTCTACTTGGGATAGTTTACCATACCCTGTCTCTCCCCATCTCCTCTTGCCACTTTTCTCTCTCACCTCATAGTATCATCCCTTGAGTATTCTCCCTTCCCAACAAATTAGACTTATGCCCTCTATCCATATATAACTGTAACCATACACACACACATTCACATATGTATTCATATGACCACACACCCTTCTTCCATTATTTTCATAGTGAGAAAGATATAATCAGTCACAGTTATCACTTTTCCATATAAGAATGTAAATAGTTCAACTTTGATAAGTTCCTTTTGATTTCTTTTCCCTAATTACCTTCTCAGGCATCTCTTCCTTCTTGTGTCTGGATGTCAAATTTTCTATTCAATTCTGGTTTTTTCCTCAAGAATGCTTGAAAGTCCTCTGTTCCACTGAATGACCATATTTTCCCCTGAAACAAAATACTCAGTTTTGCTGGGTAGGTGACCCTTGGGTTCATTCTCAGTTCTTTTGCCCTCTGGAATATCATATTCCATGCCCTTCGATCCCTCAGTGTAGAAGCTGCCAGGTCCTGGGCTATTCTGATTGTGTTTCCACAATATTGAAATTGTTTCTTCCTGGCTGCTTGTAGTATTTTCTCCTTGATCTGGGGATTCTGGAACCTGGCTATAATATTCCTGGGAGTTTTCTTTTTGGGATCTTTTTCAGGAGGTGATCGGTGGATTCTTTCAACCTCTATTTTGCCCTCTGGATCTAAAACATCAGGGCAGTTTTCCTTGAGAATTTCTTGAAGGGTGATTTCTAGGTTCTTTCTTTGATCATGGCTTTCAGGTAGTCCAATAATTTTTAAATTGTCTCTCCTGGATCTATTTTCCAGGTCAGTGGTTTTTCCCATGAGATATTTCACATTGCCTTCTAATCTTTCGTTTGTTTGGATCTGCTTAACAGCATCTTGATTTCTCGTAAAGTCATTAGCTTCCATTTGCTCCAGTCTAACTCTGAAGGAATGAATCTCCTCAGTGAACTTTTGAGATTCTTTTTCCATCTGGCAAATTCGACTTTTTAAGGCATTCTTCTCCTCATTGCCCTTTTGGGGCTCCTTTGCCATATGAGTTAGTCTATTTTTTAAGGTGTTGTTTTCCTCAGTCAGGCTGTTGACCCTCATTTCATACTTTTCCTGCATCCTTCTCATTTCTCTTTCCAATTTTTCCTACACTTCTCTTATTTGATTTTTAAAGTCCTTCTTAAGGTCCTCTATGGCCTTCAACCTGCTCATGTTTTCCCCTGGGGCTTTTGGAGCAGGACTTCTGACCTCACAGTCCTTTTCCTGCTTTATGCCCCCAAAATAGGAGTCTAGGGTTGCATTTTTCTGTTTCCTTTGCCTTGGCATGTTGCCACTTAATTGTTTGACTTTTGGGTTTGTTGCCACACTATGGCTTTAAGGCCAGATAGAGGAATGTTCGTCCCAAACGTGTGGGGGGCAATTTCTGTTTCTGGCAAGCTGTAAACCTACCCACAACTTCCACCCTAGATCACAATCCAGATCCAGGGAGGTTAAAGCAAGAGCGATTACCCCCCAAGACTGATCGCTGGATCTCCCTACAGCTAGCATGCAGGCCGGGAGCTGGAGCTGACTTTGAAAACCACAAAATGGTGTGTCTCCTCAGTGGCTTCTAGCCCCCAGGGGATGAAGCTGACTCATTCCCCAAATACAGGTCCCAAAGTCCATAGGACACTAACCTCTTACTTTGTCCTAGGCCTGTCTATGTTGATAATTCTGGTGTCGCCACAGCTCCTGGTGTTCTGGGGTTCCTCCAGCTGGCTCCTGGCCCTGCTGCCCTGCGGACCTGGGCTCATGAGTACCTGGGCTCGGCTCCGCTCCTGTGCTCTGCGCGCTGCCAGGTCCCAGATCGCTGTGCTGGTCCTTCCTGTAGGGCTGCTGGGCTGTTCTCAGCGGGAGGTTAGCTTCTCTGTGTCGTTCTGTGGGTGCTGGGGCTCCAGAAGTTGTTCAGAGTCCCCTTTTACATAGTTTGGGGGGAATCTGGGGGCAGAGTGGCTTGGACGAGCTGTTTCTACTCCCCACAGCCTTTTTTTACACGCTTTGTATTTATTATTGACTCTAGGGGTAAGCATGATAATGCTATCCAGTTTACATTTCCCCTATTATTTAAAAGCACTTTCACTGTGTCCAAGCATCTTTATCCTCTTCCAAGGGGCTTCTTTGGGAATAAAATCCACTTTTAAATGATCATAAGTTTCATTACAAATTGATGACCTATGAGAAAACTCATAATACATTTATAGGTGGAAAGTATTTACACATGAGACCAAACAACAGTATGGCAAAAAAGTATGCTTCAACATATTACTGAAACTACTCTTGGAATTTCTTGAGAAAACAGGACTTTTTTTTCCTATGCTGAGTGACTGTAATATCCTTTTGGTAATTAGATATTGATTCAAGCTGTCAATGGGCATTCATTTCACTGAGCGTCCTTCTCCATGAAATGAGAAATGTATCAAGTCAGAATTAATTTTGAGAAAAGACTCAAATGAAAATATTTTATTTAAATGCTGTCTGAAATGAAAAAAAAATCTAATTAGAAATTATAAGTTGAAAGAACACTGAAAGCAAATTAATTTTATCAGCATTCTAATGGAATTTAGCTTATAACTGTTTTTTTTTTTCTAAGAGAACCTAAATCTGCTTTCTCAGGCAAAACAAATATTTACAGTAGCAAATAAATTAAACTTACAGTAAACTTCAGCAAAATCAGGTAACTATAATAACAAAATGTATCTTTTTTCTAAAAAAAAAAAAACTGGCCTGTGATGTAAAGAGAAGTTATGGTTAAAGAGAAGTCATGGTGTGGAATACTATTCTACTAAATCAAATCAGCAATTCATCTGTTCTTTACAGTCCTTGAGAGTAAAATTGTCTGGGGTATTGAGAAGTTAAGTCACTTGATGAAGGAAACATAGTTCAGATATTTTGTCGGTTTTGGACTTGTACCCAAATCATGCTGATTTTATAACCAGTTCTTTACATCTACCATACTTCCTCTTTAAAACCCACATTAGTCTGTATTATGCATCTTATTTTTTCTCTAATTCACAATTTCATTTTGGACAGCATTGATATTTTCACATTGTAGTATGGATTTGCATGCTTTATTTTCCATTTTGTAAAATGAAATCATCTGAAGATAGCATGATCAATCTATCATTTTGTGGGTGTAAAAAAATATTAAGCCTTCTAGTTGAGGTGTTTATAGTAGACAAGAGCCATTCATTCCTCATCCTTTCATTAATTTAATTAAAAATCATTTACGCAACATGCAAAGCACTATAGTTTGGGCTAATATAAATCCAAAGATATATAAAAAAGAACATTATTTCCCAGATTCTCATTTTTTTTTTTTGCATCTTGCCTTTCAATTTATCACAACCTAATTTAGTAATTTGTTTATATAACCATCTTTGTCTTCCAGAAGAATTCCTTAACTGTAGAGACTATGCCTTTTTATTCTTCTTTGTCTTTGTATGTATAGTAGCCACATGCATCTCTATGCTTATGTTACACTGTAAATAGTAGGGATTTCATAATTTTTCTTTGTTGAATTAATAAATTTGTAGTTATTTCTATGCATGTCTCAATAGAGTTTATGAATTAACAGAATGTATCATAGCCATGTGCTAAAATTTCCCTTCCTCCACCTTTATATTATCAACTGTGAGCTTCTCAAGTTCTGAAATCATGCATTTTTATTCAAATCTAATTCATTAAATTAAATAAAAAAAATTTATTGAAGTTATTGGTAAGGGACTATAGCAGGAACTTCTAAGCAAAACTGTAAAAAGGCACAGAGGAGGCCCTCAACACTATTGTGGAGATATCTTTTGTAGTATAATAAAAAAAGATCAGTTCTTTTGGATTCCCCACAGTCTTGGACTAAGACTTAAGTATAACATGGGTGCATATTTAATATTTGTGAATCAGTAAGTCAATTAATATCTCTTTATTAGTTGACTATTTACATCTATGTGTGTGTGTGTATTCTAAAATTTGAGATAGTGACATGAACAAAAATCTGGAAATTGGGGGATTCTAAACCCACCTCTATAAATTTATTGTTACCTTTAGAATATACCACCACTCAGCCTTTGTTTCGTTATCTGTAAAATTAATTTGTTTTTTTTTTTACTGTGAACTCAATATATTGCACATATGAGTATATTACACATTACACATGTGTAGGAAGAAAGAATCAGTAACAAAAGCAGAAGCAGAAAGCAACAGAGAGAAAAAGAGACACAGACCCAGACAGAAAGAGAAAGAAAGGAAAAGAGGTGAAGGCAGTGCTATATAGGAAAGAACACAACTTCACAGTATTCTGTTTACTCTACAAGACTATAAGTTATAGGGAAGAACTGTCTTACTTAGTTGGAGATAGCTCCTGAGCAGATCCACAAATGAATAATTAACATATAAACATATATATATATATATATATATATATATATATATATATATATATATATATATATATTTGTTTGTTTTGTTTTGATCTTATTGAAAAATCAGATTATTACTGAAAGAAATTTAAGTAGCTATTAAATTTAAAAAAATTGAAAACTGGAGTCAGTGGGGTGAAATGTGAAGTGAGTTAGACACTGATTTGGAGTGTATGGGGTGTTTGGAGGGACTAGCACCTCAGATCTGATGGCTTTCTCAATCCTTTTTGCTGCTGCTCATTCACCTTTGATGTCTATCTGTCATCCTCACACCTGTGGTTCCAAGAAGCCATAGTAGGAGCATCAGCCACATTCCCCAAAATGGCTAAATCAGGTTGAAGACCACTGACAGGCTTCAAACCTGTCAGTGAGTTGAGGGAAGCTTACCTCTACTATGTAAACACTTCCCCTGGCAGAATGGGTGGATGAAATCAGTTTGTTCTAATGTCCCGTGAATGTGAATCAAGACAGCGCTGGCACAAAGCTTGGTCAGACACTGAAGAAAACAAAATCATACCCTGCATTCCAAGGCACTGCTGGTCATTTTGATTTTTGCCATCTGAACTTAAATGATTTTAGAAGATACAGCTGATGACTTAGTGTGATGTTGACTCATTTAAATCCAATTTATATGAGTCAAGGCATCACCCAGTAATGCATTGATCCTGCTGGAAACAAAGGATGAACAATAACAGAAACTGACTGAGAAGACCTGAACTTAAATCCTGGTTCTACCTTTGTGACTTAGCAAGCTATTTAAACTCATGGTTTCATTTTTCCTCATCTGTAAAATGAAGGGTTTTGATTAGATGATCTTCATGATCTTAATTTATGGTGTAGTTGTTGCTATAGTTTTCTAGCAGCTTACTTCATTTCAAATTAAACCTTTTGTGGGACTTCAGTGCCAAACTTTTAAAATGATTTTTGCTAATTATGAATTATTTGTCTTCACTATATATTCATTTTTTGACTACGCATTTTCCGAAAAAAAAATGTTCATCAATAAAAAACACACTGTGGTCTTGGTGAAAATTTTCCAGATGCAAGTCAAATAATTAATGTAATTTTAAGTAATTAATCTAAAATTATAGTCAAGACTTTATAATACTTTCCCTTTAGGAAGATAATTAATTGGGCTATTTTTTATATCTAATAATTCCAAATTATTGGATTCATTGTTATTTTGGTGAACAAAACAAATAAGAGTCCTTGGCACTCTTTTATCATTTGTTTTTTAAATCATTGATTTTTTAATATTTCTTTATTATTTAGGTTGTTCAAAGTAATGAAATACATTTTTAAAAAGAGAAGACCACAATATCAACATAACTGTTTCACTGAAAAAGGGAACAGAAAAGAAAATCTACCAACTACTGATTGTGATGAACTAAATATGGCTAGCAACTCTCCTCTCCCATGCATGAGGTGCTCTTGACAATAAAGGTTCTCCCATCCCTAGTTTATTAACATAAATTGTAATATACCTTGTTGACTAAAACAAATCAATTTTTGAAAAGTTTGTAGACTTAAAAATTCCAGATCTTTGGGCAATGAAACTTTTAATGGTCAAAATTTTATTGTTTCATACAGGTCAAACATAAGAGGTTTTTTGTTTCGTTTTGTTTTTTTAATTGATCTAGCACTATCTTGAAAACCTTCTAAATCTGTGATTGACTTTGTAAAATATAAAAAAGGACCATGCTTATTTTCAAATAAAGATTTAAAATGCTTAAGCATATTATGGGTAACTTTTTCTAATGTGATTATTTGTAGATCATAGGTATTTGGTAACCTTTGCTGTCTTTAATTTAATTTTAAAATATTAACTTTGTGATTAAATGTTAAAATTTTTGTTATGTGTTACTCCTGGAGGACATTCTGGGGAGGATTCATGAACACTTTTATAAATGCCATGCTTCAATTTTGTGGATATAACGACTTGTGGATTTGTTAAGGATAAACATTCTGCTCATAGCAGCTGTAGATATTTTTGGCTCAGTTTATCTAAAACCTTTTTTTTTTCTCTCTCACTAAACTACACCACCGACTTTACATGCTTGATCTTAGATCCCAGAGGACTTGTATGATGCTTCGGGAACATAGTCACAACACAAAATATAACTTTTAAGGCAAAGAAAATATAATGTGAATGCATGAGCAGCTATTTAGTCTATGATGGTGTAGTGAAAAAGGTTAATGAAACACCTAGTAGAATAAAAGTCAATCCACAAACTTAGATGATTTGCACCTCCATTTTTTTCTACTTCACATAACAGTGAATGTGTGTAGTTGTCAATTTTAGAGTGAAAATGAGGTTACTAGTAAAATCATGTGAATGTTTAAAGCTGTAATAGTTAGATGCGCAGATATTGAGGACTGACTGAGACTGACTTATTCACTCTCTCTTCCGCTATCTCCCCTCTTTCTCTCTTGATATAGAATAGAGATAGTGATATAGATATGGAGAGATTGAACTCAATATTTATTTATTGAAAGATAAAGAGAGAGAAACAAAGATAAATTGAAAGACACTGAAAATACAAAATGAATAATTCTGTCTTGTAACCATCTTCCACTGTTAACCCATTGAATGTAAACAACTGATGTTTAAATTCAGTTTATCCATTTTGTAATGCTCATTTATCTGCTACAGTCCTATATCTCTGACCACATTTGAAAAATCTTGAACGTGACTTTTCTCTTTATATAAATTTAATAAATATAGTGACTGTTGTCTGTTTACATGAAGGTAGTTTTAAATCAGCTTCAGGGGGAGACTCACACAAATGTAAGTAGATTAGCCTGACAGGCTTTTATTGTTATAGAACTCTATGAAATTAGATTTGAAATGAAGTCTTTGTGCAAGAGTTTTATTTTTAGAAGAGGGCACTTGACTTAAAATTCTGTATAGAAATATGACTATTAAATTGCACAACTGAAAGGTATTTAAATGTAAATGTATTTGCTGCGTTCAAAATAATGTTGCATATAAATATTTTAATTGCTCCAAAATGTTTATTTTCATAGAATAGAATAGTGAGATAGGACTGATCTAGAATTTAAAGTATTTGAACACAAATTTTAAGAAGGGCATTTGTGTATTTTTTTTATTAAACAAATGCTTTATAAGCTTCTGTTTTACATCATTCATTTCTACTACATTTTCAGTTACAATTATTTCCCCCCCTGTTTTTCCCCTACCCACCCTCCCAGAATAGCAGTCCCATAAGATATCGCTTCCTCCAATCTACTCTCTCCCCTATCTTCTCCCATACTCCCTTCCACTTTTCCATTAGAGGAAGATGAATCTTTCTGTCCCAATGCCTGCACATCTTATCTCCCAATTACAATCAAAAGAGTATTAATAATAGTATTGATAGATATTTGAAACATTTAGTCTAAAAACCTCGAATTTCAGATCCATTTCCTTCCTCTCTTGTCACCCATTCCCTCTTGGGAGATAAGTAATTCAGTATATGTTGTACATGTCTAGCTATGCAAAACATTACCATAGTAGATATATTGTACAAGGCTGCTTATAATTCCCTCCCACTCATCCCACCCCCACCTGCTCCATTCCCTACTTGATCCTGTCCCTCTTCTATAGTGGGTACTTCCAACTTTCCCTCCCCCCAAGGATTCCCTCTCATCCATCATCCCTCCTCTCATCCCCCTTCCCCCTATTCTGCTGCAGGTTGAGATATCCCATTTAGTAAGTATGTCATTCTCTCCCTGAACCAAATTCAAAGAGAAAGTGGTTTTGCCTTTTTGCCTTCCTATTCTTCCCCTCCCTTATAACCACTTCCCCTTGCTTTTTCTACATGAGATAGTTTACCTTACCCAGTCTCTCCACATCTCCTCTTACCACTTTCCTCTCTCACCTCATAATTTCACCCCTTAAGCGTCATCCCTTACCAACAAATTCAACTTTTGCCCTTTATCCATGTAAAATTGTAAACATATATACACACATTCACATATGTATTCAAATGACCATACACCCTTCTTCCATTATTTCCACACTGACAGGGGTTTCTTCAGGCACAGTTATTGTTTTTCGATGTAGCAATGTAAATAGTTCAACTTTGATAAGTTCCTTTTGATTTCTTTTCCCTGATTACCTTCTCAGGCATCTTTTCCTTCTTGAATCTGGATGTCAAATTTTCTATCAACTCTGGTTTATTCCTCAAGAATGCTTGAAAATCCTCTATTCCACTGAATGACCATATTTTCCCCTGAAACAAAATACTCAGTTTTGCTGGGTAGGTAACCCTTGGGTTCATTTCCAGCTCTTTTGCCCTCTGGAATATCATGTTCCATGCCCTTCTATCCCTCAGTGTAGAGGCTTCCAGGTCATGTGCTATTCTGATTGTGTTTCCACAATATTGAAATTGTTTCTTCCTGGCTGCTTGTAGTATTTTCTCCTTGATCTGGGGATTCTGGAACCTGGCTATAATATTCCTGGGAGTTTTCTTTTTGGGATCTTTTTTCAGGAGGTGATAGGTGGATTCTTTCAACCTCTATTTTGCCCTCTGCATCTAAAACATCAGTGCAGTTTACCTTGAGAATTTCTTGAAGGGTGATTTCTAGATTCTTTCTTTGATCATGGATTTCAAGTAGTCCAATAATTTTTAAATTGTCTCTCCTGGATCTATTTTCCAGGTCAGTGGTTTTTCCCATGAGATATTTCACATTGCCTTCTACTCTTTCATTTGTTTGCATCTGCTTAACAGTATCTTGATTTCTCATAAAGTCATTAGCTTCCATTTGCTCCAGTCTAACTCTGAAGGAATGAATCTCCTCAGTGAACTTTTGAGATTCTTTTTCCATCTGGCAAATTCAACTTTGTAAGGCATTCTTCTCATTGCTCTTTTGGGCCTCCTTTGACATTTGAGTTAGTCTATTTTTTAAGGTGTTGTTTTCCTCAGTCAGGCTGTTGACCCTCATTTCATACTTTTCCTGCATCCTTCTCATTTCCCTTCCCAATTTTTCCTCCACTTCTCTTATTTGGTTTTTAAAGTCCTTCTTAAGGTCTTCTATGGCCTGCAACCCGCTCATGTTTTCCCCTGGGGCTTTTGGATCAGGACTTCTGACCTCACAGTCATCTTCTTGCTGTATGCTTCAATCCTTTGTGCCCCCAAAGTAGGAGTCTAAGGTTTCATTTTTTCTGTTTAATTTGTTCCCTTTGCCTTGGCATGTTGCCACTTAATTACTTGGCTTTTGGGCTTATTGCCACAGTATGGCCTGGCGCCAGACAGGAACTTTCACCCTGCACTTGTGGGGAGGGCCAACTTACATTTTTGGCAATCTGGAAACCCACCCACGACCTCCACCCCAGATCACAATCCAGATCCAGGGAGGTTAAAGCAAGAGCGATTACCCTGAAGACTGATCGCTGGATCTCCCTACAGTTCACAGGCCAGGAGCTGGAGCTGCCTCTGAAAACTACCAAATGGTTCGTCTCCTCAGCGGCTTCTAGCCTTCAGGGGAGGAAGCTGACACATTCCCCAAATACTGGTACCAATGTCCATAGGGCACTAACCTCTCACTTTGTCCTAGGCATGTTTATGTTGATAATTCTGGAGTCGCCACAGCTGCTGGTGTTCTGGGGACCCTCCAGCTGGCTGCTGGCCCTGCTGCCCTGGGGCTAAAACCGTGACTCAGGCTTGGATCAGTCTGGCTCCCCGCGCACTGCGCTGCTGGCGCTGCCCTGGTCCTTCCTGCAGGGCTGCTGGGCTGTCCTCAGCAGGAGGTTAGCTTCTCTATGTCGTTCTGTGGGTGCTGGGGCTCCAGAAGTTTTTCAGAGACCCCTTTTACATAGTTTGGATGTGATCTGGGGGAAGAGTGGCTTGGGCGCGCTGTTTCTACTCTGCCATCTTGGCTCTGCCCCGCATTTGTGTATTTTTTGTTTGTTTGTTTGTTTTGGTTTATTTTTTTTCTTTTAAACATATGGTTAAATAACTTGTGTGTGTTAAGGTTCCTAGGCCTGATCCAAACTCAGGTCCTTCTGACTCCAGTGACGGCATTCTACTCACTGACTCACCTAGCCTCCCACGCATTAGTATGTTTTGCTTCCGCAGAAATAGATATGTAAAGAACTGTGAGAGATGTGTAGTGTTGCTGTGACAACACTCAGAGACATCGACAAATGTGTGTCACTTGCTTTAATAGTAAGTCATGCCAGGAGTTATGATCTTTATTCTACCTTAGTCAGAATGTTACTCCAATGCCAATTTAGACTTACTGAATCAAAAAACGAAAAAAAAGTAACAACCAAACACATAAATAGTTTTTTGTTTGTTTTTCCAATATTTTCTTGGAAAGGTAAATATTGAAACATGCATCTGTTAAAAGATTAATGCTGATGTATTTCCCCCTGTATAGCAAGAACCACCTCATGCATTCAATTTAACTTAATGACACTTGTTACACATCTATAAGATATGAAACATATGTGCCATTCAAATTATTTTGAAGTCAAAAAATCATGTTTTTCTAAATATTTATCATTATGATCCCTGCCTGTATTTTTGTTTAGTGATAGGCCTACAATTCTTCCCACATTTATCACACAATTTGATTACCCATATGGGTGGGACAAAAGGGCACATCAGTGCTACTATTTCACTAAACAATCTACCACATCATCCCCTTTCCACCTATTTCCTTACAAGTTCCAACCTAGATTACCAACACCACACCAACATACTGAAATCATTCCTTTAGGTGATATCTTAAAAAGAGGAAATAAGTTTATCCAGAACAAATACTTGGTTGATTACACACATGCACACACGCATACACACACACACCCACACACACACACACACACACACAAACACACACACACATGCATTTATACAGACATTGCTGTGCATATAGATGTGGCCCATAAATTATTCATTTTAGATGGATTGCTGTATACATAAAATTTAGATAATAAAATGATATAATTTGTGGATGATTATATTTAGCTGTAAACAGACAAAGGTGACTTGGGAGAGAGAGCAGAAAGTATAAATATAAGTATAAATGCTTAGATCCTTGTATTTCGGATTGGGAGCTAAGTATAGAAAAAGTTATATAGACATTTTCATTCCCTGTCCATATCTTAATCTAATCCATTTTTCATGTTTGGAACCATGTGCGCCTTTATAGTTTTACAAGATCAATCTAATTTTTCTTATATACATTACATATTGTTCTCTCTTTTTTATTTTTTAGTTCACATCATTCATTTCCACAAGATTTTGTGTTACACATTTTCTCCCCATTTTTTCCTACCCATCACCCAAATCAGCAATCCCACTGAATATTCCTGCCCCCAATCTGCTCCCTCCCATATCTTCCCCTATCCCCCCCTTCACCTTTCCAGTAGGGCATGGTAGATCTTTATGCCCCACTGCCTGTATATCTCATTTAGCAGTTACATGTAAAATAATAATTATAACGATATCTATATATAGTTATATTAAATATTTGATTTTATATCTTTGATTTCCATATTTGTTCCCTTCCTTCCTCCTCACACATGCTTACTGGGAAGATAAGTCATTAAATATAGGTTATATATGTGTAACTATGCAAAATATTCCCATAGTATGTATAGAATGAAAGACTGACTATATTTCCCTCCATCCTATCCTGCCCCTACTTCTTCTATTCTCTACTTTGACCCTGCTCCTTTCCAAAGTCTGAGATTCCAACATCCTTCCTCCCAATTTGCCCTCCCCTCCATGATCCTCCATCTTAACCCCTTTCCCCCTACTCACCTGTAAGTTGAATACCCTATTTAGTGTGTATGTCATTCCTTCCCTTAGCCAAATTCAATGAGAGTAAGGTTGACTTATTCCCTTTTACCTTCCTGTTCTTCCCCTCCATTGTAAGATTTTTTTTTGCCTTGACTCTTCTATATGAGATAATTTACCCCATTCTGTCTCTCTCTGTGTTCTCTCATTATATTCCTCTCTCACCTCTAAATTTCACCTTTTTAATTATCATCCCTTCCTATTAAATTGGTCCTGTGCCCTCTGTCTATGTATATATGTACACACACACACACACACACACACACATATATATATACACACACACTCACTTATGTATTCATATGCCCATATACCCTCCTACATGCATATATATATATATATATATATATATATATATATATATATATATTCCCTTCAACTATTCTCATACTGAGGATAATTTCAAAACTCACAATTATCATTTTTCCATGTGGGAAAGTAAATCGTTCAACTTTGATAAGTTCCTTATAATTTCCCTGTTTATCTTCTTATGCTTCACTTGCTTCTTGTATATGAATGTCACATTTTCTATTCAACTCTGGATTTTTCAGCATGATTGCTTGGAAGTCCTCTATTCCGTTGAATGAACGTTTTTTCTCCTGAAACATATTACTCAGTTTTGCTGGGTAGGTGATACTTTGTTTAATCCCAGATCCTTTGAGCTTCAGAATATTGTATTCCAATGCTTTTGCTCCTTCAGTGTAGAAGTGACTAGATCCTATGTTATCCTAATTGTGTTTCCACAATATTTAAATTGTATCCTCCTGGCTGCTTGTAATATTTTCTCCTTGATCTGGGAACTCTGGAACCTAACTATAATAATCCTATGAGTTTTCTTTTGGGGATCTTTGTCAGAAGGTAATCAGTGGATTCTATCAAACTGTGTTTTGCTCTCTGCTTCTAAAACATCATGGAAATTTTCCTTGACAATTTCTTGAAAGATGATTTCTAGGTTCTTTTTTTGATCATGACTTTCAGGTAGTCCATTAATTTTTACATTATGTTTCCTAGATCTTTTTTCCAGTTCAGTGGTTTTTCCAATGAGTTATTTCACATTGTCTTCTATTTTTTCATTTGTTTGGTTCTTTTTAATAGTATCTCAATTTCTCATAAAGTCACTAGCTTCCATCTGCTCCAATCTAATTCTGAAGGAATGATTCTTTTCAGTGAGATTTTGAGATATTTTTTTTTCCAATCTGGCAAATTTGACTCTTTAAGACATCCTTCTCTTCATTGGTATTTTGAGCCTCTTTTGCCATTTAGTTAGTCCATTTTAAGGTGTTATTTACCTCAGTCAGGTTGTTGACTGCCATTTCATGATTTTATTGCATCATTCTCATTTCTCTTCCTAATCTTTCTTCCACTTCTCATATTTGGTTTTCAAAATCCTTCTTAAGTTCCTCTATGGACTGTAACCAATTCATATTTTTCTTGGAAGCTTTTAGTGTAGGAGTTCTGGCTTCATTGTCTGCCTCTTTTTTTTTTTTTTGCTTTGATTCTTTTTTTTTCCTGAAAATAAGAGTGTAAAATCAGATTGCTCTTCTTGCTTTGCTTCCTTTGCTTGCTCATATTGCCACTAAACCACTTGACACTTGAGCCACAGTAGAACTATGCTTCAGAGAGGATAGCTTCATCTGATTGATAGGGTTATGCCAGCTGCCCCAGCTATTAATTGAATGCCCTTTCAGAAGTCTCCAGTGGTTGTGTCCATTCGTCAAGTACCCCAGGACCTCACCAAGGATAGGGATCCATATACAACCTGGTTAAAGCAAGAGTGATTACCCCTCAGAATGGTTGCTTGGACCCCCTAAAATCTGCAGACCAGGAGCTCTGAAGCAGCCATGTAGTGGTGGCCACCATGCTTCAGCTATTTCTTGCCCTGGGTGCTGAAGCTGGACTGCACTCCTATAATCTCTGCTCCCAAAGTCCACTGAACTCTCTCTTTGATTTTGGCATTTATGGGTTGATAATTCTGGAAACTGCCATAGATGCTGGTTATTTACTCTTCAGACTTCCCTCTAGCTGTGGCTGATCCGGTGTCACCTGTGACTAAAACCTTGGACTCGAGCTTGGCTTGGCTCAGCTCCCAGCAGGTTGCACTTGCCCTTTCCTGCCTCCATGCTGGGCTGTCTTCAGCAAGAGGGTAGTTGTGTGTTTTGCAGCTCTAAAGTGTATTTAGAGTTTTTTTACATGTATTGGAGTAGGTGGCATCAGACAGTGGAAGTCCTGTTTCTTCTCTGGCATCTTGGCTCTGACCTCATTTTCTTCTAATTCTAGTTGTATTAAAATTTTATTATTATTTCTGTAGAATATTATAGTGGTAGGCCAGATAATTTGACTCTGTTTTTAACTCCAAATATCAAGTAGAAGGAGATAAGTATTTATACTTTCTTTTCTTTTCTTTTTTTTAATATATAACCCAAATCAAGAATTTATTAAGTGCCTGCTATGTGCAAGGCATTATGCTAGGCAACGTGGACACATTGGGACAAAAAAAGATGTCTGCCCTTGAGCTCACATTCTACTATAGCGGAAAAGGAAAGAAACAACAACATGAATATATATATATATATATATATGGACATACAAAAGAATTGGGATGGAATACTATTGGGAAAATCATAAAAAGACACATGTAGGTGTTTCATGTGAGTTGAACATGTAAGAGTTAGTGATTCCAAGAGGTAAAAGTGAGGAGAATAATTCTTCATGAGAATATACATGGGGATAAGGAAAAGAAGCAGGAAATGAAATGTGAGGTCCAGCAAATACGTCAGTTATGGATGAAATCTAAGAGTGCATAAAAGTAATAGGAAATATGCGTGAAAAATAGGCTGGAGTTAGAGCACAGAAGTTTAAGTGCTGGACAGAGTTTGTATTTTAGCCTTTTCCAGAATACACGATGAATCTCATTCAAAAAATAAAATAAAGTAAAATAAAACTTCAGGAATACAAGGATAAAAAAAGAAAAAAAAAGGTTTCCTCTAACTTTATTACTTCGAAATTAAAGCTAGACAGAGACCAGATGGAAGAGTACAGGCACAAATGTAAAACATGTAAAAAAATGACTCTAAACATATTTTGAAACTACATAACCCGGGGGGCGGAGCCAAGATGGCAGAAAGGAAGCAGTAACCTCGCTGAGCTCCTCTGTCACTAAGTCCAGAAGGGTAAATCTGAGCGGATTCCGGAGTGACGGAGCCCAGTGGAAGACAGAGTGTGGCAGAATCCAGCCCAGGAGGTTGCCCAGAGTGTCGGCACAGGTCGAGTGCAGAGCGAGTGGGGTCTGCACAGCTCAGACCTCAGAGCAGGCAAGCAGACTACACCAGAGAGAGAAAAAGCCCCAGCCTGCAGACTTACCAAGGACGAATCGCAGTCATTTCGCAGAGGGAACGGATCATTGGAGCCAGGTAGGAGAGTTGGGCCCCCAGTGGAGAGAGTGGCTTCTCAGGCTGCATTCAGCCCCCAGCCTGGAAGTTTAGAAACTGCCTGCCTTTATAATACAGGGGCTAGAATGGCAAAATAAATTCTAGCTTCTCAGATCCTCCCATCCCTCCTTCATGAAGCAGAAAACCCAAAGATAAGTCTCCCACCCAGATTGAAATCCCAAGTTAATGGAAATAGCCTCAGGCTTGAGAATCTCCAAGAAAGGGTGTAACTGAGACATCCAGGAATCTGAAGAGAAGAGAGGGAGGGCCCCAACAAGCCCCACCTCACCTCACCAACAAAAGCCTACTTATAGCCCAGGGGTATAGAGGCAGAAATCTGAAGTGGTCAGACTCATCCCCACCTACACATCTACATTGCTCACTGACTTCCCTGACTTAGCCATAAACTAGCCACCCAGAGGTATTCAAAGTCAAGGATCAGGCCCCAAACTCATAGCCTGAGACACTAAGAAACAGGAAGTCACAATGGGAAGGAAGGAAGCTGAAAAGGAGAAGGGGAAGGCAAGAAAGTCTATTCGAGCATACTATGCAGGGCAAGAACAACAAAACACACAGGACAATATAGATGCTCTGCCCACACCAGAGACCACAGAAGGAAACATGATCTGGTCTCAAGCCCAAATAGCATTCCTGGAGGAGCTTAAGAAAAAATTTAAAGACCAAATCAGGGAGGCAGTGACCAACTTGGAAAAACGTCTGAGTGAAGTAATAGGAGAAAATGCCTCCCTAAAAAAGGAACTTCAAAAACTAACTGAAGACCATAATTCACGAAAAATTAGATACAATCAAACTGAAACTCAGAACTCTATGATGCAGCAGGGGTCAATCGAAAAAAACAAGATGATTGAAAAATTGCAAGAAAATGTAAAATATCTCACTGGAAAAATAACTGACCTAGAGAACAGATCCAGGAGAGACAACCTAAGAATTATTGGTCTACCAGAAAGCCATGATGAGAAAAGCAGTCTAGACAACATCGTCCAAGAGATTGTCAAAGAAAACTGTCCTGAGGTCCTGGAATCAGAAGATAAAATAGCTATTGATAGAATTCACTGGACTCCTCCTGAAAGAGATCCTAAACTGAAAACTCCAAGAAATATAGTAGCCAAATTCCAGAATTATAAGATTAAAGAAAAAATTCCACAAGCAGCCAAAAAGAAACAATTCAAATATAGAGGAACTACAGTTAGGATCACACAGGACCTAGCAGCTTCTACATTAAAAGAGCGGAGGGACTGGAATTTGATATTTCGTAGGGCAAGAGAGCTAGGACCACAACCAAGGATTAACTATGCGGCAAAACTGAGCATAATCTTTCAGGCAAGGAGATGGACGTTTAATGAAGGGACTTCCAGACTTTCCTAATGAAAAAGCCAGAGCTCAATGGAAAATTTGATCTCCAATTACAAGACTCCAGAAGAACATAAAAAGGTAAACAAGGGTAACATAGACTCACACATGCAGAAGTGCACACACCCACACCCACAAACACAAGCTCATTACCTGGAATGCAACAAGGGCAAAATGTTCACATCCCTATATGTGGAGCTGATAACTGTCAATATTTGAAATCTCTATGATTATCATGACCTGCAAAAGGGTTATACTTAGAGGGTGTGGGTATGAATGCACTAACATGGAGTCTAAAAAAAAAGACTATTAAGGGGATCAATGGTACTGTAATGGGAAAAAGGAAAGGATGAGCTAGGAAAAGGTAAAATATGCCATCTGAAGAGGCATCAAACACACTATAGAAGAAGGGAAAGTAAGAGGGAGAGGAACATCATTTAAACACTATTCTCACTGGTTCTGGTTCAAAGAAGGATCAAATTAATCAGTGAAGTTTAAGATTCTAACGTGAATAGACACATAAATTCATTAAATAGAGGAATTGGAGGGAGGGAGAGGAGCACTGTTTGAAATTTACTCTCACTGGTTTGGAATCAAACGGGGAGTAATTTACTCGGATATGTATAAAAATTTATGTCCTATAGATAATGGGAGAGTAAGGGGGGGGGGTGAAAAGGAGGAGACCAAAGGGAGGGATTATAAGGGAGGGAAATAGTAGTAAGGGGAGAGGGTAGGTTAAGAAGGGGGGTCACTGGGTGGGAACACTGAGGGAGGGGGCGGTCAAAAGGGAAAACTTCAAGGAGGGGAATGGAGAAGGAATAAACAAAAACATAAACAGGGGAGGGAATAGGATGGAAGGGAAGAGACAGATAGTCATCATTACTGTGAATGTGAATGGGATGAACTCTCCCATAAAACAGAGGCAGATAGCATAATGGAATAAAAACCATAATCGTGCAAGATGCTGTCTTCAAGAAACACATTTGAAACAAAGGGATGCCCACAGGGTAAAGGTAAAAGGCTGGAGTAAAATTTATTATGCCTCAGCTAAAGTAAAAAAAGCAGGGGTAGCAATACTTATCTCAGAGAAAGCAAAAGCAAAAACAGATCTAATTAAAAGAGATAAGGAAGGAAACTATATCCTACTAAAAGGCACCATTGAGAATGAAGCAATATCACTACTTAATATATATGCACCAAGTGGTATAGCATCCAAATTCCTAGAGGAGAAGTTAAAGGAATTAGAGGAAGAAATAGAAAGCAAAACTATACTAGTGGGGGACCTTAATCTCCCCCTCCCTGAACTCGATAAATCTAACCTCAAAATAAACAAGAAAGAAGTTAAGGAGGTGAATAGGATCTTAGAGAGACTAGATATGATGGATCTCTTGGGAAAACTGAATGGGGATAAAAAGGAATTTACTTTCTTCTCAGCAGTCCATGGTACATACTCAAAAATAGACTATGTACTAGGGCATAAAAACCTCACAATCCAGTGCAGGAAGGCAGAAATATTAAGTGCATCATTCTCAGATAATGATGCAATAAAAAATTATGTGCAATAAAGGGCCAGGGAAAGATAGACTAAAAACTAATTGGAAATTAAAAAATTTAATCCTAAAAAATTGGTGGGTCAAAGAAGAAATTATAGAAACAATCAATAATTTCATTCAAGAGAATGATAATAATGAAACAACAAACCAAAATTTGTGGGATGCACTAAAGGCAGTTCTCAGGGGAAGTTTTATATACCTGAGTGCATACTTAATTAAAGCAGAGAGAAGGGAGGTCAATCAATTGGACATGCAATTGAAAAAGCTAGAAAAAGAACAAATTGAAAATCCCCAATTTAGTACTAAATTAGAAATATTGAAAACCAAAGGTGAGATTAATAAAATTGAAATTAAGAAAACCATTGAATTAATAAATAAAACTAAGAGCTGGTTTTATGAAAAAATCAACAAAATTGATAGACCCTTAGTCAATATGATAAAAAAAGAAAGAAGAAAACCAAATTATGAGTATCAAAAATAAAAAGGGTGAATCTACCTCCAATGAAGAGGAAATCAAAAAAATAATGAGGAATTATTTTTCCCAATTGTATGCACATAAATATGACAATCTTAGTGAAATGGATGAATATTTACAAAATCACAAATTGCCCAGATTAACTGAAGAGGAAGTGAATTACCTAAATAACCCCATCTCAGAAAAAGAAATCAAACAAGCCATCAATGAACTCCCTAGGAGAAAATCTCCAGGGCCAGATGGGTTCACTACTGAATTCTATCAAACATTTAAAGAACAATTTATTCCAATACTCTACAAACTATTTGGGAAAATTAGTGAAGAAGGAGTCGTACCAAACTCTTTCTATGACACAAATATGGTACTGATTCCTAAATCAGGAAGAGATAAAACAGAGAAGCAAAATTATAGACCAATCTCCCTCATGAATTTAGACGCAAAAATTCTAAATAAAATATTAGCCAAAAGACTCCAACAACTTATCACAAAAATAATATACCCTGATCAGGTAAGATTCATTCCAGGAATGCAAGGATGGTTTAATATTAGGAAAACCATCAGTATAATTGAGCATATCAACAACAAAACTAGCAAAAACCACATGATCATCTCAATAGATGCAGAAAAGGTCTTTGACAAAGTACAACATCCATTCCTATTAAAAAACACTAGAAAGTATAGGAATAAATGGAGCCTTCCTTAAAATAGTTGCTAGCATCTATCTAAAACCATCAGCAAGTATTATATGCAATGAGGATAAACTAGAAGCCTTTCCAATAAGATCAGGAGTGAAACAAGGGTGTCCACTATCACCCCTCTTATTCAATCTGGTAATAGAAACGTTAGCAGTAGCAATTAGAGAAGAAAAAGAAATCAAAGGAATCAAATTAGGCAAAGAAGTGACCAAGCTGTCACTCTTTGCAGATGATATGATGATATACTTGGAGAATCCTAGAGAATCAAGTAAAAAAAATACTTGAGACAATAAATAAATTTGGCAAAGTTGCAGGATATAAAATAAACCCACATAAATCCTCAGCATTCCTTTACATCTCTAATAAAACTCAACAGCAAGAGATAGAAAGAGAAATCCCATTTAAAGTCACTATAGACATTATAAAATATTTGGGAATCTATTTGCCAAAATAAACCCAGAATCTATATGATCACAACTACAAAACACTTCTCACACAAATAAAAACAGATCTAAATAGTTGGAAAAATATCAATTGCTCGTGACTGGGTCGAGCTAATATAATAAAAATGACAATTTTACCCAAACTAAATTATATATTTAGTGCCATTCCAATCAATCTACCAAAAAACTACTTTGTAGAGCTAGACAAAATAATAACAAAATTTATTTGGAAAAACAAACGGTCTAGAATATCAAGGGAATTAATGAAAAGAAATGCTAGGGAAGGTGGACTAGCTATGCCAGATCTTAATCTGTATTATACAGCAGCAGTCATCAAAACTGCTTGGTACTGGCAAAGGTGTAGAGTAGTGGATCAATGGAATAGATTAGGTGCAGGAGACCCAGCAGTTAATGAATATAGCAATCTATTGTTCGATAAACCCAAAGACCCCAGTTTTGGGGATAAGAATGCTCTATTTGACAAAACCTGCTGGGAAAACTGGAATACAGTATGGCAGAAACTGGGCATAGATCACTATCTAACAGGATATACCAAAATCAAGTCTAAATGGGTGCATGATCTAGGTGTAAAGGATGATACTGTAAGCAATTTGGGAAAGCAAGGAATAGTTTACCTGACAGATCTGTGGAGAGGGGAAGATTTTAGGACCAAACAAGAATTAGAGAGCATTATAAAATGCAAAATGGATGATTTTGATTACATTAAATTGAAAAGCTTCTGCACAAACAAAGCCAATGTAACCAAGATCAAGAGGGAGGTGGGAAATTGGGAAAGAATTTTTACAACTTGTGTCTCTGATAAAGGACTCATTTCTAAAACTTATAGAGAATTGAGCCAAATCTATATGAATACAAGTCATTCCCCAATTGATAAATGGTCAAAGGATATGAACAGGCAGTTTTCAGAGAAAGAAATTAAAGATATCTATAAGCATATGAAGAAATGCTCTAAATCACTATTGGTTAGAGAAATGCAAATCAAAACAACTCTGAGATACCACATCTCTCCAGTCAGATTGGCTAAGATGACAAAACAAGGAAGTGACAAATGCTGGAGAGGATGTGGGCAAATTGGAACGCTAATACATTGCTGGTGGAGTTGTGAACTTATCCTACCATTCTGGAGAGCAATCTGGAATTATGCCCAAAGGATTATAAATAATCTCATACCCTTTGACCCAGCCATACCACTTCTACGGTTATATCCCAAAGAGATCATAGAAGTGGGAGGAAGACCCATATGTACAAAAATATTTTAGCAGCCCTTTTTGTGGTTGCAAAGAATTGGAAACTAAAGGGGTGCCCATCAATTGGGGAATGGCTAAACAAGTTGTGATATATGAATGTAATGGAATTTTATTGTGCTATAAGAAACGAGGAGGTGATGGATTTCATAATTACCTGGAGAGACTTATACAAACTGATGCTGAGCGAGAAGAGTAGAATCAGAAGAAATTTGTATATAATCACAGACATACCATATCTGTGACGACCAACTATGACAGACTGGACTCTTTTCAGCAATGCAGTGATATAAGTTAATCCCGTATGACTCAAGAAAGTGAGAAATGCGCCATCCAGAGATATAACTAGAAAGAACTGAGCCTGAATCCTGATGGAAGCAAACTAAATGATCTTGTTCTTCTCATTGTTTGGTTTTACTTCTTCCTTACCATCTTTCATCCCACCTAGTACAATATGCCTTCGTAATTGGAATAATGTTTAATATGAATGCATTTCCAGACCCTATACTGTACTATATGCTGTCATGAGGGGAGGGGGGAGGGAAGTAAAGGAAATTTGAAAATCAAGGAACTATGGAATTGAATCTTGTTAACTAGAAACTAAACTAATAAATTAATTAAAAAAAAAAAGAAAGAAACTACATAACCCACAAAGTGACAGAGAGAAACAAATCTTGCACTGAAGGAAGCACAGCATGCTGCTAGGAAAAGTGTATCAAATGGAGTTGGGAGCCAAGTGCAGTCCCTTGTAAGCAGTGTGTTGCCTGCCCCAAGGTGGTGCTGATGGGCAGTAGCCAGAGAAGACTTCAGGAGAGTGAATTAGTAGCAGTTGTGGTGGTTTCCAGACTTCTCAACCCATAAACACCAAACAAAAAGTAAAAGGTCATTGGGGAACTCTGAAGGACAAAACAGTGCTATCTGGCCCCTGTCCTTAGGGTGAGAAGTGGCAGATCCATGACAGCTGCAGCTGCTGCTGCATGGCTGCTTCCAGAGACCCTGAGCTGCAGATTGTAGGGGAACAAAGTGACCTGCTTGGTTCAAGATCACAGACTTAGGTGCTGGTTGTGAGGTATGTGACCCCTGTGTCAGAGCTTGTGGTGGCTGCAGAGAAGGTGCCCTCCGAATAGCTCTGGCACCTGAGAAAACCCCAGAAATTTGGGACATAGCTCTCTGCAGTGTGGAAGCAGAGTTCTACCATGGCAAAGAGCTCAAAAGTCAAGTAATTTCTGGCAATATGAGCAAGCAGAAGAAGCACAAGCAGACCATATAATCCTTTTGTGGGGACAAAAAGGATCAAAACATAGAACAGAAGAAGACAAATGAAGTCAGAACTCCTGCATCAAAGCTTCCATGAAAAATATACACTGTTTAGAGGCCATGGAGGACCTCAAGAAGGATTTTGAAAATCAAGTAAGAAAAGTGGAAGAAAATTTGGGAAGAGAAATGAGAATTATGCAAGAAAATCATGAAAAACAAGTTAAAAGCCTGCTAAAGGAAACACAAAAAAAACTGAAGAAACGAACACCTTAATAAATAGACTAACTCAAATGGCAAAAGAGCCTCAAAAAGCCAATGAGGGGAAGAGTGCCTTAAAAATATGAACTTGCCAGATAGAAAAAGAACTTCAAAAACTCACTGAAGAGGATAATTGCTTCAAAATTAGATTGGAGGAAATGGGATCTAATGAATTTATGCGAAATCAATATACTATAAAACAGATTCAAAGAAATGAAAAAAATAGAGCAGCTTTTGGAAAAGATCCAAAAAAAGAAAACTCCTGAGAATATTTTATCTAAATTCCAGAGCTCCCAGGGCAAGGAGAAAATACTGCAAGCAGTTAAAAAGAAACAAATTGAGTACAGTGGAGACACAATCTGGGCAACACAAGACCTAGCAGCCTCTACAATAAGGGATTGATGGGCTTGGAATATTATATTTCAGAGATCAAAAGGGGTAGGATTATAACCAAGAATCACCTACCCAGCAAAGCTGAGTATAATGCATCAGGGGAAAATAGGGTCTTTCAATGAAATAGAGGATTTTGAAGCATTCTTGATAAAAAAAAAAAAAGAACTGAACATAAAATTTGACTTTCAAATACAAGAAGCAAGAGAAGCATGAGAAGGTAACCTGGGAAAATAAATCATAAGGAACTTGTTAAAGTTGAACCATTTGGGGCGGCTAGGTGGCGCAGTGAGTAGAGCGCTGGCCCTGGAGTCAGAAGGACCTGAGTTCGGATCCGGCCTCAGACACTTAACACACACAAACAAAAACCTAGCCGTGTGACCTTGGGCAAGTTACTTTGCCCCAATTGCCCTCCAAAAAAAGCAAAAAATAAAAAAAAAAAAAAAATAAAGTTGAACCATTTACATTCCTACATGGAAAAACAATAATTGTAACTCATAAGTATTTTCTCAGTATGTATGTGTATATATGCATGTATTTATGTATGTATATATGAGAGGGTGTATGTGTGTATAAATATATATGTGAGTGTGTGCATATGTATGTAGATTTATATGTAGAGAGAGGGCACAGGATGAGTTGAATAGGAAGGGATGATACCTAAAAATTAAAATTAAGAGGTGAGAGAGGAATTTATTGGGAATAGGAGAAAGGGAGAGATAGATTAGGGTAAATTATTTCAGATAAAAGAGTCAAGAGAAAACTGTTACAATGGAGTGGAAGAGCAGGCAGGTGAAAGGGAGTGGGGCTACCTTACTCTCATTGAATTTGGAATAAGGAGGGAATAACATACACAATCACTTGGGCATCTTACCCAAAGGAAAATAGGGGGACAAGGGGATAAGAGTGGCAATGATAGAAAGGGGCAAAGATTGGGGGAGATGGTAGTTAGTAGCAAAAATTTTTGAAAAGGGAAAGGGTCAAAGAAGAAAATAGAATAAGTGGAGTGCAAGATAGGATGGAGTGAGATATAGTTACTCTTATATCTTATAGTTAGTCAATATTACTACTATGAAAATGTTCTGTGTAACTACAAATGTACAGCCTATATCGAATTGCTTATTGTCCCAGTGGGTGTGGACTAGGAGTTAAGAAAGGAAAAAAAATGGAACTCAATGTTTTAAAAACAAATGTTTAAAAGAAATTGTTATTTACATGTAATGGGGAATAAAATATATAGGCACTGAGGTATAGAAATCCATCTTGCCCTACTATAAAGTTAGAGGGGGTAAATGGAGGAGGATATAAAAGAGAGTAGATTAGGGGAATGGGTATTCAGTCAGATCACTATTTTGGTGTGGGAAGTTGGGGAAACACGGGTGGAAATTTGTAATTCAAAATCTTGTGAAAATGAATGTTGAAAGCTAAAAACAAATTAATTGAAGAAGAAAATATGCAGTCTAAATGAGGGAAAAATGAAACAAAATTGCTAAAATAAAAACTCTTCAACCAATCATGGCTCCAGTCTCTCCCTTTCCTTAAATTCTCTAATCTTTCTCTAGGCCCTACTTATAAAACTAAATCAGTTTTCACAGAAAATCTACACTGAAGTTAAGATAAGGAAGAGGGTAGAAGGCTGTAGCATCATCTAAACTCCATGCAGTGAGAAAGGGGAATTTCATTGCCGAAATATCTATACTTGATGGAGATTCACAGCATCCAACTTACAGGAGATAGGGTAAGGGGAGGTAGGGAAGCAAAAATTGGGAGTATGCTAAGGGGCCTCTCACTATTTCCCACTCAGAAGGACTTGGGGAGAGGGGGAAATCAGATGAACCATAGGGTATCTTGCCAAAGGGCATTTCTCAGCTCTCCTCTTGCTGAAGGTGATTGAGGGGTTGGAGGTTACCACTAACATACAAAAATGGAATAAAGATGGTGTCTGTTTTCAAAATCTCATATGATCTACAAGTAATACATGAAGGGGCAAATTGTGGGTGAACAACACCAATTAGGTTCCCATTACAACATATCAGGTAAAAGTTACTTATTGGGAAAGAAGAGTAAAGTAAAAATGCATTGAAATTACAACACCCCCAATCCCACCTCTAAAGGAGAAAAAGGTAGATGATGCAGATCAATCAATGATTGAAAAATCTCCCAGGACACTACCGATATAGAATGCTGCATACACTGTGAGATGTGGTCCATTTGATAGTATGTTCAAGTGATTTTCTTGGTTACAACACAGGGCTGAGCGATCATGTTACTGGGAAGTAATAGTGGCATAAAAAACAAAAGTATAAATAAAACATTATTTTTTAAATCATCTGATACTCCTTCCCCTGACCCATCCTCCCAGAGCCCCAGGTAGGGAAGGAAGAGGATCAGGTTCAGGCTTCTTCCTTGGACAGATGTACTGGACAGAAATACCTCAGAGAAACTAAGGCAGAACAACAGGGTGATGGGCTTCCAGGATAGAAAAGGTCCACTGGAGCCTTACTGGTGGAAGGCTCAGTTTTACAATGGAAGTCCATTCCCCCCTGGGTGGTAGAATGCACAAAGATCCTAAGAGCAGCAGTAGCCATTTTAGAAGTGTCTACAAACAGGATGATTGGATTTATCTGTTGTATCAGCTTCCTGAACTGAACCCTTGAATTGAAGGGTGCTCTTAGGCCAGGGGATATTCTTAGGTGGATGATAACTATTGCCCCACCAAGGTTTCTCCACTCATTGGGAGGACCATATCTGGAATGGTGCCTATAATCTGCTCCACAACAAGTTTCTGGATCCTCATAGGCCCAATGGCTATGTAGGTATGGTCAAGGCCAGTGTCCTGGGTTCCCTATTATTTGGCATCCCATATTCATGATTTTCTGGCATCATTCTCATTTCTCTTCCTAATTTATCCCCCACTTCTCTTACTTTACTTTCAAAATCCTTCTTGAGCTCCTCCATGGCCTGTAAGCAATTCATATTTTTCTTGGAAGCTTTTGATGCACGGATTTTGCCTTTGTTGATATCTTCTGGTTCCATGATTGATCCTTTTTGTCTCAAAAAAAGGATTTTATGATCTGATTGAGCTTCCTCTGCTTGCTCATCTTGGTAGCCAATTACTTGAATTTTGAGCTCTTTACCATGGTAGAATGCTTCTTCCAGAGTGGAGAGAGCTTTGTCCCAAATTGCTGGGGTTTGCCCCAATTTTGTCAGAGCTATTTGGAGAGCACCCTTTCTACAGACACCCTGAGCTCTGGCCCACTGGTCACACACCCCATGACCACTGCCCAAGACAGTAACCCAGATCCAAGCAGGTCAAACCAAGAGTGATAAGCCTCTGAATGGTCACTTGGTCCCCCTATGATCTGCAGGCCAGGTTAGCCAAAGGAAAATTTTGTCATTTGTAGCTCAAAGACCATGTGAATAAGATTCCCCTTTTTTGTGGAGTTTGATTTCTCAATTTTTCTCTTTGTCTGTCTGTGTCTGTCTGTCTGTCTCTGTTTGTCTCTGTCTGTCTCTGTATATCTCTGTTTCTGTCTGTCTGTCTCTGTCTCTGTCTCTCTCTCCCTCTGTCTATTTGTCTCTTTCTCTCTTTCATTCCCTCCCTCTTTCGCTGTTGGTTGAACTCAGCTGAGATTCTCTCATCACTTTAAATGGTAGGGGAGCTCATTCACTCTTTTTTTCTGACATGTATTCTTATTTGTGTACCTTCTTTGATTTCACTTTTCTATCAATTTGGCAAAATATTTATTTACTTGTTATTATTTTCATTTTAAAGCTGGAATTTGATGAGAAGGCAGTAAAACCCTGGCTATGTAACTTGGGAGCATTTACTCTCCATTAAGAGATAGCAATCAGATTGATTTGAGCCTAAAAATTATTTCCCCTAAAGATAATGGGGGATGAAGGGAATAGAGAGCATAGGACCACCTCCAAGGAGAACAATGTGAATCTTCTTTCCCCAAAGTTCTGCTTCTCTCCTTCCCAGAATCAGAATTTTTTGAGAAGGGTGAACATAAGAGAATCTATCGATATCTTTTCCTCCTTTCATATAAACCACATCCATATATAACAACAGATCAATATGGGCACAACAAACAGACACACACACACACACACAGAAGCACAAACATAGACACACAAATAGGCATGCACATATAAACACACAAATACCTTGCACTCTAACATCTCTCAAATATATATATTAAAATAATCTTATTTCAAAAGTATTTATTTAATATTTCTTTTGTTAGTTTCAGTAAGAACAGTGGTAAAATTTGCTTTGTTCTTCCCCATCTCCACCTTGTGATACGCTAAAAAAAACAACAACAACAACAACAACAACAACAAAACACCCTTCTTGATCGTCACCAGACTGACTAAAATCTTTATGTCTTAATATTGTTCCACTCTTTCCCTTATTTTATCAACTATCACAATATGGCATAACTTTCCCAAACAAAATCCTAAAGATAATATATTTCAATTGGTATTGCTATCACTTCATATTCACTATTATTGAGTGGAACAGATAGTTTAAAATAAGATCTAGCTAGTCTCAACACTTCAAATGAATTAAATACATTTTTCTTACATATGATATTCAAATATACAAATTAGAGAAACAATTAGAGAAACAAATATTTCCAGATACACTAAATGAAAATATAAACTATTGTTATCAGGAGCAATGTTTTTTTCTCACAAAAAAACTAATCTTTGTAATATATTTCCTCCACTTTTCTTTTTATTTTTTTTTAATGCAATTACTATTAAGTAACTTGCTCAAGGTTACAGGGCTAGTTATTTATGTGTGGGTGCTAAGTACTGAGGCTGGAACTTATCCCGGGTCATCCCGACTACTCTGCCAGCGCTCTTACTCACTGTGTCACCTAGCCACCCTTCCTTCTCCACTTTTTCTAAGGAATTTTGGTTCATATATTTTATGCATAACATAGCTGATATTTTATCATACAAATGAATAAATTAAATAATAACATAATATAATAAATGCATTAAGGCAGAAGCAGAAATCTAAAAATGGATACTTGGTTTCAAATCTAAAAATTAAGTTAAAATTTAGTAAATCTAAGAACTTGATAATATAAAGTTGGAAAGCAATTATTTCTGATAATAGTTTAAACATTTCCTCCCAAGTAATAATAAAAGGCTCGCCTTAGAGATAATATTGCAACTATTCTTCAAAATAATCCAGAAAATATTGTGATTTTTTTCTGCATGAAGTCAAGATAAATTCTTTAGCATATGTATTGGATTATACATAAAATTCACCACACTATACATGCACACACACACACACACACGCACACACACACACACACATATATATGCATACATATATATAAAACATTTATGATTGTAAATAATATTTCATCCATTAATTGACTATTGAATGCCAGGCTTTATGCTAGATGTTGTGGAATACAAAATAAAAAGCAAAAATCACCCTGTCTTTGAAAAGGTTAATTCTAATGAATAACATATTTACAACATATACACAAATGTGTGCATATGGTGTGTATATAAGTATTAGCATTGTGCATGTGTAAATTTATATACAAAGAGGGGGCAGAGGCAAGATGGCTGAGCAAAAACAGCACTTCCAAGGTTCTCTGACCCACACCACTTCCAAACAATGAAAAAGGTGGACTCTGAACAACTTCTGGAGCCCCAGCACCCACAGAATGACACAGAGAAATTAACCTCCCATTGAGGACAGCCCAGTAGCCCTGCAGGGAGTGGCCAGCACAGCACAGCGAAGCACCCTGGGAGCAGCAAACACAGCAGAGCTCAATGCTCTGGTAGCCTAATCCAGGCACACATAAGCCGCAGTTTTAGCCCCAGGACTACCCGGCCAGCAGCCAGCTGGAGGGACCCCAGAACACCAGCAGCTGTGTCGATTCCAGAATTATCAGGACAGATATGCCTAGGACAAAGTGGGAGGTTAGTGCCTATGGATTTTGGGACCAGTATTTGGGAAACGGGTCGCCTTCTTCCCCTGGGGGCAAAAAGAAGCTGAGGAAATGGTGCACAGAGGGCATTTTGCAGCGTCAGTGGCAGCTCCAGCTCCTGGTCGGTAAACTGTAGGGAGATCCAGCAATCAGTCTATGGGTTAATCGCTCTTGCTTTAACCTTCTTGGAACTGGATTGTGGTCTGGGTAGTAGGTCTGGGGTGGGTATCCAACTTTCCAGAGCAGGTGGAGGCTTTACAGAGGCCACCCAAACTCAGGAAGTTGTGAAGACAACAACGTTCAGGACAGAAGATTTCCTGTCTGGTGGCAGAGTGTTACTGTGGAAACAAGCCCCAAAATCAAGTAATAAAGTGGCAATATGCCTAGGCAAAGGAAACAATATAAACAGAAAAATGCAAAATTACACTCCTATTTTGGGGTCAAAGAGGATCAAAGCATGGGACAGGGGGAGGACTGTGAGGTCAGAACTCCTGCACCAAAAACCCCAAATGAAAAGACAAGCTGGCTACAGGCCATAGAGGACCTTAAGAAGCAATTAAGAGAAGTTGGGGAACAATTGGGAAGTGAAATGATAAAGATGCAAGAAAAATATGAAATGAGTGTCAACAGCCTGACTGAGGAAAATAACACCTTAAAAAATAGACTAACATGGATGGCGAAAGAGGTTCAAAAAGGCAATGAGGAGAAGAATGCCTTAAAAATCTGAATTTTCCAGATGAAAAAATAATCTCAAAAGCTCACTGAGGAGATCCATTCCTTTAGAATTAGAATGCAGGAAATGGAAGCTAGTGACTATATAAGAAATCAACATGCTGTTAAACAGATAAAAACAAATAAATGAAAGAATAGAAGGCAAAGTGAAATATCTCATGGGAAAAATCATTGACCTGGAAAATAGATCCAAAGGAGAGATAATTTAAAAATTGTTGGACTACCTGAAATTAATGATCAAAGAAAGAACCTAGAAATCATCCTTAAAGAAATTCTCAAGGAATATCTCCCTGATGTTTTAGACCCAGAGGGTTAATTAGAGGTTGAAAGAATCCACCAATCACCTCCTGAAAAAGATCCCAAAAAGGAAACTCCTAGGAATATTGTAGCCAGGTTACAGAATTCCCAGATCAAGGAGAAAATACTACAAGCAGCCAGGAAGAAACAATTTCAATATTGTGCAAACACAATCAGGATAGCACAGGATGTTGAAGCTTCTACACTGAAGGATCGAAGGGCATGGAATATGATATTCCAGAGGGCAAAAGAGCTGGGATTAAAACCAAGAATCACCTACACAGCAAAACTGAGTATCTTGTTTCAGGGGAAAATATGGCCATTCAGTGGAATAGAGGACTTTTAAGCAATCTTGAGGAAAAAAACAGAGTTGAATAGAAAATTTGACATTCAGACACAAGAAGCAAGAGATGGTTGGAAATGTAATCAGGGAAAAGCAATCAAAAGGAATTTATCAAATTTGAACTATTTACATTCCTACATGGAAAAACAATAACAGTCTGATGAAACCTTCCTCATTAAGAAAGTAATTGAAGAAGGGTATATGGGCATATGAATACATATGTGAATGTGTGTATATATGTTTACAGGTATACATGGATAGAGGGCACAGGTTGAATTTGGTAAGAAGGGATAATATTTAAGGGGTGAAGTTAAGAGATGAGAGAGGAGGGGTGGCTAGGTGGTGCAGTGAGTAAGAGCACCGGCCTTGGAGTTGGTATGACCCAAGATTGAATCCGGCCTCAGAAAATGAGCACTCACACATAAATAATGACTAGCCATGTAACCTTGAGCAAGTGACTTAACCCAAATTGTTTAAAAAAAGAGAGAGATGAGAGACGAAAGTGGCAATAGGAGATGGGAAAAGACCGTGTCAGATAAACTATCTCATGTAGAAGAGGCAAGGGGAAGTAGTTGTGGGGGGGGGGAGAACAGGAAGGCCAAAAGGCAAGACCATATTCTCATTGAATTTGGATCAGGGAGGAAATCACATACATTCTAAATGGGATATCTCACCCTGCTGGAGAGTAGGGGGAAGGGGGATGAGAGGGGGCATAATGGAGAGGAGGATATTCTGGGGGGAGGGGAGGTTGGAAGTTCTCACTTTTGAAGAGGGACAAGATCCAAATAGGTAATGGACCAGGTGGGGGATGGGATGGGTTGGAGGGAAATATAAATAATCTTTTACAATATATCTACTATAGTAATATTTTGCATAGCTATACATGTACAACACACACTGAATTGCTTATCTTCCCAGAGTGAGTGGGTGACAAGGGAGAAAGGGAATGGATCTGAAATTTGAAGTTTTAAAATTAAATGTTTCAAATGTATATAAATACTATTATTAATACTATTTTGCATGTGATTGAGAGATAAGATGTTCAGGCATTTGGGCACAGAGATTCACCTTGCCCTAATGGCAAAGTCAAAGGGGGTATGGGAGAAGATATGAGAGAGAGCATATCGGATTAGGGAATTTCTTGTGGGACTGCTATTCTGGGGTGGTGGGTAGGGAAAAATGGGGAAAAAATTGTCACTCAAAATCTGTTGGAAATGAATGATGTAAACCAGAAGTTATTACAGCATTTGTGAAAATAAAAAAAATAAAAAAATATATATAGTAAAAGAGATACAGATTATGTTGCAGAAGGGAGAATCAGGATAGACGACATGCAGAATGTCACATTTTATCAAAATTCTAAAGAAAATATGAGATTCCAAAAATAGTTATGGAGTGTGAATTCATGTAAGGCACATAGAAAATCCTGTGGAAATTTTAGCATGAAGGGAGAAAAAGTTTCATATATACGGCCCATCAAGAAGGCCAGTTTGATGTGAAGGGGGATGATATTTATCAAGCCTTAAAAATATATGATTGGGTCAAGTGGTGAAAAGCTTGAAAGGTGACATCATTAATATTTTATCCTAGTTGTAATAGAAAGCAAATATAATTTGTTGAATAGGGCCATGACATGGTCAGAATTGAGCTTTAGGAAAATATCTTTTATAATTTATAAAACATTGATTAGAATACGGAGGGATTTGAGATGAGGAAAAGTATAAGTGTATAGCAGTAGTACAGGTCAGAGGTAAAAAGGACTGATATAATTTGGTAACTGTGAGTAGGGGGTAGGGTAATATACATCAATATTGTAGAGATATAAAGAAAACATAGCATTTGGATATGCATAGTGAGTATGATTAAGGAGTTGCTAAGGGTAGATTTTGGAGGAAATGAAACAAATTTTGTTTTAAAATATATTGATTTTGTAAGGACAGTGTCACATTGAACTTGAAATCTACTGTAGTGACTTAAAATATCGTTCAGGAAAAAGACAAGGGTAATATGTATACATAAGTTTATATTCATAGAGGCAATATTTTAACTCATGGGAACTGATGAGATCAATAAATGTTAGATGAGAGAGTGAAAACAAAAAACCTATGACATATGGCTAGGGTATACCCACAGTGATTTAGACCATTAGACCATTTTGAGGCTGTTAGGCAGCACGCAGTTCTGGAAGTGGAATCAGGAAGAAATGAGTTCAAATTCTACCTCAGATATTTGCTAGTTGCCTGATCTAGGGGAAGTCACTTGGCCTATGTATGCTTCATTTTTTAAAAATGTGGATAATAGTATGTCCCAGGGGATGGGATGAGAAAACATCTCATTTTATCTCAAATATCTCCATTAACTGAATATTGGTGAAATGCTTTGAAAACCTTGAAACACTATATGAATACTAGTTGTTGCTATTCACCATTTTTGTCATACTTTTTATTCATTTTGAATTTCAAAATCTCTTGTCTAGGCCCTTACTCACCCATTGAGAAGGAAATCAATATAATACTCATTGTATATGTGAATTCATGCAACACAGATTTTCATCTTAGTCATGTTACGAAAAAGTACAAAATATACTTGAGTTATTATTATTATTATCAAATAATTTTCTTATTTGTAAATTATTCTTGCTAAGTTTTGATTTCTTCTTTTGAAAAAAAAAAAAAAGAAAAGATATGCCTGTCCATATCCTTTGATCACTTAAATACTCTTCTTAAAATGTAAACATTTTAAGGGGAAGATACTATTTTTTTCCTTTATTCTTTTGATCCGAAGCAAACAGTGAAATAGCCTACACATAAAAATCATTTAGTCAATTTTGATCGAATATTATTATATCCATGTTCGTATTTGATCAGTTCCCACATTTTGATGCATAGATAATATATCTGCTAATAAATTTAAAAAAAAATATGGGGAATAGAGTTTCTGAAGTCTAGAATATCAAAGCATAGTAGGTTTATAGTTACAGGGGCTTTTAAAGACAACATCATTCAACACTTTCATTTTACAAATGAAGAATTGGTACCAGAAAAAAAAATAATTTTCCATAGGTCATAGAAACTTTAAACAGAAAAATTGCCATTTGAACAGATGATCTTAGGACTCTAAATCCAGAAGTATTTCCACTGTTTCACACAGCATCCCTAAAAAGAAAACACAATTAAAAAATTATGAACACAAACACATATATAATAAACAACATATAATATATAAACTACACACAATATTATGCATGTTTACACAATATCATATATAAATGTTAGAAAATATGATAATTTATAGGAAAATGCTTGTAATTTGCTATAGAACTGCGGGACAAAGAGCTGAGCTTGATTTAATATAATTAAGTGTGGCAAAGCACAACTCCTAAATTTGTGCTTAAATTCTAGTATGGGAGAATCTTTGCCTGATAGTATGGCATAAGTGGCCAATATCTGAAAGCACAGTTTCCAGGATGGGAAAAGTTATAAATATAATTGGTTTTACCTGGGTTAAATATTTGTAATACTGTGTTTAATTCAGCATGTCATATTTTAAAGGGAACATTGACAAATGCAGCAAGTCTAGAGAAGGGTGAGCAGGATAGTAATGGGACTAAAACACCTATGATATGAGGGTTTGTGAAATTTGAGGACTCATGTTCTTCTTGGGTAAGTGAAGATCAAAAATCATAGATTTAGTGTTGGAAAAGAACAGAAAGTTCCTTTAATCATATTCATTAATTTTAAAAATGAGGGGACAGAAAGAGAAGTTAAATGTGATTTGGCCAAGATCACATGTAAATATTGAATTGGGATTTGATCCCTTGTTCTTTAACTGACCTCACTTTGGCTACCCTTGTTCTAATTGATCATGACTTCATTATTACATCTCTCCACATGCTCAACGCTCATACCAAATCTACTCTTTTTATAGTGACCTGAGATTCTACCACAACTTAAGCATTGTCTTAGGCTCTGACTTGAAGTTCATACTGTACCCACCTCAATCTTCAGTTACCAACACAGCTCTAACCTGTAATATACCTTCAAATATCTTGTGTTTTGCCGTATTTTCAGTAAACTCTTGTCAAAATCCAAGCCTAGATTATTTTCTGTAACTTCCTTTTCCATTCCTCTACATATCATGGATTTAATGGAATTGAAGATGATTTGGTACACTAAAAATTACTGTTATCTTACCTCAAAGGATCCTTCAAAATCACAAGGCATCCTCAATTGCCCCATAGACACTGTATCAAATCATAGCTTTAACTGAGAACATTGATGTGTTTTTTAATTGAGGCTCTTCTCTGTTAGCTCCATATTCTCCTACCATTTTAAAACTCATGGACTCCGCTTAATTCTATTCTTTTCCTTTGTGCTTTGTCAATGATGTGGTTCTTCTGTTTACCAAGATCATCCATTCTAATGTTGATTGTGATCTTATCCCCCCTGTGTTATCGCCAGATCACCTTCCTCATCCATTTTATTTTTCTCTAATCATAAATTTATATATTTTATATTTCTCTACTACCTTCAAACATTCGGGAGTCACTCTCATGTTAAAAATAAACGAACAAAACAAACAAACAAAAAAAAAACTTAAATAAACTCTGATATCTCCCCACCCTTCCTCAGCCAAACTCCTTGAAAATGTTGTCTTTACTCTATTGCTAGATTTCTTTCCTTAAATTTCAAAATAATCCACAGCCTCTCTCTAAATCCTATAAATCATCTGAAACTATTCTCTCCAAAGTTAGCAAAGGTATCTTAACTTCCAAATTTAATAGGAATTGCTCACTCCTCACCCTGATCATCTCTTCTGCTGTATTTTCCATTGTTATCAATCTTCTCCTTAGATGTCTTTCTAGTCTGGGTTTTCATAACATTGTTCAATCTTGATTTTCCTCTTACCTATATGGCTACTCTTTGTCTTTCTTTTCTGGTTTGTTTTTTATATCATACGTCCAAATTGGGCACATACTACAAGGCTATGTCTACTGCCTTCTTTTCTTTTATTTCTATATTTTCTCTCTGGATGATCTAATAATTTCCCATAAGTATAATCTGTATTCTGAGTACTCAGATCCCTGTCTCTACTGAGCTTGAATCCCGCACAAAGAAATGTAGCGATTTATTTGCTTTTTCCTTTGTGTACCAAGTGCATGCACAGTGGAGCACACATGACAAATACTTAAAAATGTTTATATACTTGTTAATTGATGACTTCTACATCACTTGAAGTGTCATTCAAAATCCAGATTAATGCTTTTTGTTGAGATTGTACAAAGGGTTCCTCTATCATATGGATCACATTGGATGACATATTTTAAGTTTCTTCAATTGCTATGATGTTATTATTCTCATATATTTGTATTTGAGAAAGTGGGTAGTCATGTCACTCCCCTACTTTCTTTCAAGAATAAGAGAAATTACATAAGAACAATTTGGCAGAATGTTTCCACTGAAAATGTAGCTCATAATTTTTACGTTCACAGAGATCAAACCTCCAAACTAGTTTTGCTTTGCAATAGCTGCATTTTCTAGTGAATGGTTTAAACTATGCAACTATACCATCTGTATCATTTAGCTACTTACAAATGCCATATTTGCAAGAAACATTTATGTAGATTTGTTTTATAGTTAAAAAACAATGCAAAGTATCTGTTACTCTATATTTTATTTGTAAGAAAAAATCATGTTTATTTTCTAAATAATACCTTATACATTTTGTGCAACTAAATTTTACTAGAAACATTTTAATTACTAGGAAGATTGGAGGTAAATGCATGTATACCTAAATTTAAAACTGTTTTGATTGTATTACTGTACTTTTGCTCTTATATTTTTTATTTAATCTGGATGTTACCATGATTATGATGGTAGATAAAACAGGAGTTAAAAATGTAATTTGTAAGTTTAAAGAATTATACTGGGGGGCAGAGTCAAGATGGCAGAGCAGAAATTGCACTTTGACAGAGCTCTCACCCACACCACTTCAAAATTATGTAAAAGGGGGCCTATGAATGACCTCTGGAGATCCAGAACCCACAAAATGACAGAGAGAAGCTAACCTCCCACTGAGGATAGTCCCACAGCCCAGCAGGGAGTGGCCAGTGTAGAGCTCTGGGAGCTGATCCCAAGACATCCTGAGTCAGAGGTTTAAGCCATAGGGCAGTAGGAACAGCAGCAGGCTGGAGGGACCCCAGAAAACCAGCAGCTATGGAATTTCCAGAATTATCAACATATAGATGCCTAGGACAAAGTGAAAGGTCTGTGGCTTATGGACTTTGGGACTGGTTGGAAGAGCACGTGGCATCTCTCCCCAGAGGGGGAGAAGCCCCTGAGGGGCCTCGCAGCTTGCTCCACATTGCCATGTTGCAGCTTCCTCTCCTGGCTTGCAAAATGTAGGGGGACCCAGCAATCAGTCTGGGGGTAATCACTCTTGCTTTAACCTTCTTGGATCTGGGATGTGGTCTCTGGTGGAGGTCTTGGGGTGTGTGACCACTTTGCTAGAGCATGTGGAAGTTTCAGAGAGACCATCCAACTAATAGCTCAGGCAACTGGGAAAACGCCAGCATTTGGGATGGAAGCTCCCCTGCTGGTGGCAGAGTCCTACTGTGGCAACAAGCCCAAAAGTCAAGTAATTGAGTGGCAACATGCCTAGGCAAAGGAAACAAAATAAACAGAAAAATGGAACATTAGAATCTTACTTTGGGGGCAAAGAGGATCAAAGCATGAACAGGAGGAGGACTGTGAGGTCAGAAATCCTGCACCAAAAGCCCCAAACCAAAATACGAGCAGGTTACAGGCCATAGAGTACCTTAAGAAGCAGATAAGAGAAGTGGGGGAAAATTGGGTAGAGAAAGAGAAACATGCAATTATGAAATGAAAGTCAACAACCTGAGGAAAATAACACCTTAAAAATAGACTAAATCAAATGGCAAAAGAGGCTCAAAATGGCAATGAGGAGAAGAATGCATTAAAAAGCAGAATTTGCCAGATGGAAAAAAGAATCTCAAAAGCTCATTGAGGAGAATCATTCCTTCAGAATTAGACTGGAGTAAATGGAAGCTAGTGACTTTAAGAGAAATCAAGATGCTATAAAGCAGATCCAAACAAATGAAAGAATAGAAGGCAATGTGAAATATCTCATGGGAAAAGCCACTGACCTGGAAAATATGCCCAGGAGAGATAATTTAAAATTATTGGACTACCTGAAAACCATGATCAAAGAAAGAATCTAGAAATCATCCTTCAAGAAATTCTCCAGAAAATTGTCCTGATGTTTTAGAACCAGAGGGCAAAATATTGGTTGAAAAAATCCTCAAATCACCTCTTGCAAAAGATCCCAAAAAGAAAACTCCTAGGAATATTGTAGCCAGGTTCCAGAATTTCGAGATAAAGGACAGAATATTTCAAGCAGCCAGGAAGAAATAAATTTGAATATTGTGGAAACACAATCAGGATAGCACAGGATCTGGCAGCTTCTACACTGAGGGATCAAAAGGCATAGAATATGATATTATTTAGGGCAATGGAGCTGGGATTAGAACCAAGGATCACCTACCCAGCAAAACTGAGTATCATGTTTCAGGAGAAAATATGGTCATTCAGGGGAATATAGGACGTTCAAGCATTCTTGATAAAAAATAAAAAAAAAAACAGAGTTGAATAGAAAATTTGACATTCAGATACAAACAAGGGATGCTTGAGAAGGTAAACTGGAAAAAGAAATCATTATGAACTTGTCAAAGTTGAACTATTTACATTCCTACATGGAAAATGATAACTGTAACTGATGAAACTTTTCTCAGTATGAAAATAGTGGAAGAAGGGTATATGGGCATATGAATACGTATGTGAATGTGTGTATATATGTTTTTGGGTATACATAGATAGAGGGCACATTTTGAATTTAATACGAAGGGATGATACTTAAAATGTGAAATAAAGACGTGAGAGAGGAACATATTGAGAGGAGATGGGGTGAGACAGAATGGGGTGCACTATCTCATATAAAAGAAGCAAGGAAAAATGGTTACAAGGGAAGGGAAGAACAGGAAGGCAAAAAGGCAAAATCTTATTCTCCTTGAATTTGTATCAGGGAGAGAATGACATACATACTAAATAGGTTTCTCACCCTACAGGTAAGTAAGAGAGAAGGGGATGAGAGGGGGGTCAATGGAAGGGAGGGTAGACTGGCGGGGGGGGGAGTTGGAAGCACTCACTTTTGAAAAGGGACACGATCAAAGCAGGGAGTGGACCAGGTGAGAGGTGTAATGGGAAGGAGGGAAATATGTCAGTCTTTTACCATATATCTACTATGCTAATGCTTTGCATAACTACACATGTACAGTATATACTGAGTTGCTTATCTCCCTTTTAAAACCATTTTAAAATATATGAATACTATGATTAGTACTATTGTGCATATAATTGGTAGATAAAATGTTGAGGCATGGGGGTATGAGGATTCACCTTGTCCTACTGGAAAAGTTGAAGGGGGTATGGGAGAAGAAATGGGAGAGAACAGATTGGATGAGTGGATATCCTGTGGTACTGCTATTCTGGCTTGGTGGGTAGGGGAAAAATGGAGCAAAATTGTAACTCAAAATATGACGGACATGAATGATGTAAACTAGAAGTTAATAAAGCAATTGAAAAAAGTAAAGAAATATGAAAAACAAAAGAATTATAGTTAGGAATTATAGCTACTATGCAATCTATAGATTTCAATAAAATATTTTGTCACATTCCTCTTAATTTTCTATACTCTGACACCAACGTACTATAAGTTGTAATGAAGAATTTCATTTCTTATGTCTTTAGATAAAATTCTACAAATGTATGCTATTTTGAGTTTAAAATTTTTATAATCTTGTTTTTGCCCTTATATTAACATATGATCAATACTTTTACATATAACATTTTGCTATCTACATTTCCTCCACATTCCACAGATGAAATATTACCAGTTTTCAACATGGTACTATTTGGCCTTAACAATATTGTCTGGCCATATGAAATGGAGCCATAATCATTTCAAAGAATATTTCCAGCAAAGCCCAAAGTCTATCTCAACTCAATGTCATTCTTTGTTTCTTTAACATGAATCAAAAAAGAAAGGATATTGCTGTAATTTTTAAAGTAATTAAATCTTTCTCAAGAATAAGTTTTAGCCATGTAACATGCTGTGATATTGCCTTGTAGGAGTAGGATGAACCATCAAAGAATGACTTGGCAAGAGTTGAAATAGTTAATCAAATATTTGAGGCATGATTTCAAGTTCATGAATTGTCCTTCCACAGGTGCATATTTTGCACCTTTAACTGACTTAGAAGATGATTCTAAGAGCTGCTGTGGCAAAAATTAAAAAAAAAAAGAAAGAAATTACTTGGTAGCCAATCTTCTAGTGACAAATAAAGTTAGCTCACTTTTATTCTTTGAGGAGCAATAATCAAGGCATCACCATGGCAATATCTGAAAGCATTTTAGCTTATTAGTCTTTGTCAGCTTTTGCATTTCAATAGTATATCCTTCCAGAATAAAAAACCACATCATTGCTAAGTCATGTAATAAGATGGGATTTCAGTGGACAGATTTCAGTAACCCTCATTAATGTATTTATAGTCATTTGTAACTTGCACATGTAAAATGTCACTCTCCTGTATAAACTAGCTACACTGCTTTTCTTGGTTCCAGGTGACCCTGAGAAGTTTAAGGAGGATCTTATTTTTCTCTTCTACCTTTGATTCAAGCCAGATCCACTATGGGACCCACAGTTACTTTTTTTTTTTAATGCTTTATTAACTTCTGTTTTACATCATTCATTTCTTCCAGATTTTGAGTTACAATCATTTTCCCCCCATTATTCCCCTACCCAACCTCCCAGAATAGCAGTCCCACAAGATATCGCTTCCTCCAATCTGCTCTCTCCCATACCTTCTCCCATACCCCCTTCGACTTTTCCATTAGAGGAAGGTGAATCTTTGTGTCCCAATGCCTGCACATCTTATCTCCCAATTATAAGCAAAAGAGTATTAATAATTGTATTTATATATATTTAAAACATTTAATGTTAAGACCTCGAATTTCAGATCCATTTCCTTCCTCCCTTGTCACCTATTCCCTCTGGGGAGATAAGTAATTCAGTATATGTTGTACATGTCTAGCTATGCAAAACATTATCATAGTAGATATATTGTACAAGGCTGCTTATAATTCCCTCCCACTCATCCCACCCCCCACCTGGTCCATTCCCTACATGATCCTGTCCCTCTTCTATAGTGGGTACTTCCAACCTCCCCTCCCCCCAAGGATGCCCTCCCATCCACCATCCCTCCTCTCATCCCCCTTCCCCCTATTCTGCTGCAGGTTGAGATATCCCATTTAGTATGTATGTCATTCTCTCCCTGAACCAAATTCAATGTGAATGTGGTTTTGCCTTTTTAGCCTTCCTTATTCTCCCCCTCCTTTGCAACCACTTCCCCTTGCTTCTTCTACATGGGATTGTTTACCCTACCCTGTCTCTCCCCATCTCCTCTTGCCACTTTCCTCTCTCACCTCATAATTTCACCCCTTAAGTATCGTCCCTTCCCAACAAATTCAACCTATGCCCTCTATCCATGTATAACTGTAAACATATATACACACATTCACATATGTATTCATATGACCATATATCCTTCTTCCATTAATTTCATACTGTGAAAGATTTCATCAGTCACTGTTATTGTTTTTCCATATAGGAATGTAAATAGTTCAACTTTGATAAGTTTCTTTTGATTTCTTTTCCCTGATTACCTTCTCAGGCATCTCTTGCTTCTTTCGTCTTGATGTCAAATTTTCTATTCAACTCTGTTTTTTTTTTTTCCTCAAGAATGCTTGAAAGTCCTCTATTCCACAGAATGACCATATTTTCCCCTGAAACAAAATAATCAGTTTTGCTGGGTAGGTGACCCATGGGTTCATTCCCAGCTCTTTTGCCCTCTGGAATATCATATCCCATGTCCTTTGATCCCTCAGTGTAGAAGCTGCCAGTTCCTGGGCTATTCTGATTGTGTTTCCACAATATTGAAATTTTTTCTTCCTGCCTGCTTGTAGTATTTTCTCTTTTATCTGGGGATTCTGGAACCTGGCTATAATATTACAGGGAGTTTCTTTTTGGGATCTTTTTCAGGAGGTGATTGTTGGATTCTTTCGACCTCTATTTTGCCCTCTGGATCTAAAACATCATGGCAATTTCCCTTGAGAATTTCTTGAAGGCTGATTTCTAGGTTTTTTTTTTTGATCATGGCTTTTGGGTAGTCCAATTTTTTTTAAATTGTCTCTCCTGGATCTATTTTCCAGGTCAGTGGTTTTTCCCATGAGATATTTCACATTGCCTTCTATTTTTTCATTTGTTTGGATCTGTTTAATAGTATCTTGATTTCTCATAAAGTCATTAGCTTCCATTTGCTCCAGTCTAACTCTGAAGGAATGAATCTCCTGAGGGAACTTTTGAGATTCTTTTTCCATCTGGCAAATTCGACTTTTTAAGGCATTCTTCTCCTCATTGCTCTTTCAGACCTCCTTTGCCATTTGAGTTAGTCTATTTTTTAAGGTATATGTATTCACAAATTATGCATATTCATGTATTATATACATATAGACTGTTTAGCTTGATATTCATATTCAAATACAACCAACATCTGGTTAAGGGTGCCTTTAGAATTTATCTTCATTTTAAAAAATTATAAATACATGTGCATTCACACACACAACACACACACACACACACACACACACACACACAATTTACCCTTGAGTATCTTAAATGAAAAACTCCAAAATTATCCTATATCACTGGGATGAAGATTCTATTTGACCCTTCCGCCTCTTTTGTATTGTGATAACTCCTTCCATTGAATGATCTCTGATGTTAACCTTCTCTAATCTGACTGTTTACTTTTGGTAATCGGAAAATTTTTGGTTCTAAAAGGTATATTTTTTTAAGCTTAACCTTACTCTTCTCTACATAGAGACTTGCTCCAGTCTCTCAAGTTTTTTTTTTTTTTTTTTTTTTTTTTTTTTTTTACTATATCTTCATTAAGTGCCACAGTGAATTGAGCACTGGTCCTGAAATCAAGATGACCTCAGTCCAAATTAAACTTCAGACATTTGTTAGATGTGTTACACTGGATAAGCCACTTAGCCTCAGCACCTTCTCTATAAAATGAGGTGGTGAAGGAAATGGCAAACCACTACAGTATCTTCTCCAAAGAGACTCAAAAGGATCATGAAAAGTGAGATATGAATGAAACAAATAAACAACAAATTACCTACAGTCATCTGGTCCAGAATCCAGAACTTCCATATATGGGAGGTTAGATTTTTTTAGCAAATAGAGTTCCAGGGCTGGATTCAGGAAGACATATTTTTGGGAGTTCATATTTGGTCTCAGATACTACCTTAAAATAAGTCTTCTTGGCTTCTGGTCTAGTGCACTATTTGGAGGCCCTGTTTTGAAAATTCTGAGCATGATTAATGTCTTCTGATTAATATTTTCCTATACATTAAGATGAAACAACGAGGTGATGGAGTGGAGAGAACTCTGGCCTTGGTGTCAGGTACACCTGAGTTTAAATATGGCTTTAGATTCTTACTAGGTATATGGAACTGGACAAGTCACTTAACTTTGTTCCCTTAGTTTGTCTTCTTTAAGAAGAATCTGGAGAAGGAAATAAGATATCCAGGCAGTGGGGCTCAGAGATTCACCTTGCCCTAATGGCAAAGTAGAAGGGGGTATGGGAGAAGATATGGGAGAGAGCAGATTGGATGAGGGGATATCTAGTGGGACTGCTATTCTGGGGTGGTGGGTAGAGAAAAAATGGGGGGAAAATGTAACTCATAATCTGGTGGAAATGAATGATGTAAACCAGAAGTTAATAAAGCTTTTGTTTAATTAAAAAAATAATAAAAGAGGAAAAAAAGAAAAATATTTTTTCATATTGGAATTAATTATAACTTAAATTTTAAATGAAGAAAAAGATAGATAAGTTGAGAAAGAATTCCTATAAAACATTATTGTGAACTAAAGATAGTCAATAATCTGTTTGTTACCCCAAACACAGTTAAATAAAATTTTAAGGAAATTAAATCATTCAGAAATGCAGATTAATTCATAATATAGCTAGAAAAATATGGCATGGATAAAAATTATGGAAAACAGACTTTTGCATAAAACTCAGGGTCTTCTCACCATTTTTCTGGAAGAGCATTACCATCCAAGCTTATAAGTCAACATGTACTAGCTAACAACTGAGTTCTAAATTCCTCTTCTCTTAAAACCATAGCTTCTCTTTTTGTTTTATTTTCTGTTGATTTTAAAGTTGCTTATTCTGGAATTTACATGTTTACATGGCAGCAATGTCTTTTGTATGATTGTAATCTAGATTAAAGAGGAATGGGATGTTAGCAAGGAATGTAGAATAGCATGTTTTACATTCCATTAAGCCTTCTCACAAGGGTATTATAAGTATGAACTTTGGAATTTAAGACTTGGACTAGAAATGCTGTGTGATGTGAAATACAGAGCAACACATAAATATTGGGCTTTCAGTCACAGGTCAAAAGAATGATACAGATTTGTTTTTGATGGAATTACTATATTGCTAATTACTCATCAAATGAATAATTACATAATGAATATTTTATTGTATTTATAAAATATTTATTTTATTTTATGAGTAATTGTCTCCTTTATTAAAAAGGAAATCCACATAACACAATTCTATCAGCTTTAATATGTGTAGTATTAGTTTATGGATTCTAATGCACCAATATTCAGTGTCCTTTGAAATGAAACAGAATTTGAAATAATTACTTACTTACTTCTGAATTTCAAGGAGACCATAGCCCATATCTGCTTTATTACCAGAGGTACTGCTTTCCTGGTGAGACTACACACTACCATTACTTGAGATTAAATTAATAGCCTACTTATAACTGAAGTTAATTTAATAGATGGAGTCAGGTTGTAAAGAGGGATTTCACTTAAAAATTGTCATTTTGTTAGCTATTTATATTGTTGCATTCTCTCTAAATTTATATCACCTGACATTTCTGTGAAATTGTTGTCATTCATTTTTGTTTCACACCTGCCCAAGCTATATGAAATGCTACAATAAACTGTATATCTCTTCTGATAGAATATTCATATTCTTGTACCACAAGGGTGTTTAATGGTAAACATGACTATTGCTTGTGGTTACTAATATTCTTGAAGAAGATGATTGTAATATCTAGTATAGGTCCAGAGTAATGAGCTAGGAGATAGTTTCCACATTATTACACTTGTACAAGCATTTCATTTGCTTTGGGGATGATGTAATAAAGTAAAACATGTGTATGAAAAACATGAGGGTCTTAGGAATCAAATAAGGTCCTATCAACTAGGTATGACAGGGAAAATTTTAATTTCAATACACTTTTTTGGAAAGTGAGAGCTTATTCCCAAGGTTCCTTTAAGCTCAAACAAAATATATACTGACCTTCTAAGATCTTAGCATCACTGATAGAATTGAGAGGCCATGTAATTCAGCACTCTTCTATTACAGACAAAATAGTTTAAGGTCAAAACAATTTTGATTTACCGAAGACCACAGAAGGAATAAGGATCACAGTTGGCATGAATGTAAGGATCTTTTACTCCTACGATCATAATTTACAGATTTATTTTAGTGGGATTCATTCCACTGAGCTCCAAAAAGGAGTAGTATCAATGTGGAAAACCATCCTAGAAATAGTGAAGCCCAAGGATACAGCTACTGGCAATTAGAGCTATCTAAGCATGGCAAGTGAACTGGCTTTATTTTTTATTTGCTTTTTAGTAGACATGATAACCACTTTCTAAGACTGTAATAAAAAGAATTAATGTGATGGGGAGAGGGTTGTAATGGATGATTCTATCATTTCTTCTAATTCTGAGGTTCCATAATTTTATGGTTTCTTATTTTCTCTTATAATGTGTCATTGGACAAAATATACTTCCACTTTCTCATTGGTTAAACTGTATCACATAGGACTCATAGAATCCTTACTTCAAAATTAAATATAGTAGCTACCTTTTGCAGTAAAATTAAGTAACATAAAAAATAAAGATATACCAGAAATATTTGCTATAATCCTCCTGTCTCTGGTGGTACTCTTTTAAGAACCAAATTACATTTAAGAAGTGAATTACAATACTTTTTCTAAATGCAATCTGCCCCTGTAATTAGGTCCCCTGGCTACATCTGCCCTGTATGTGAGTATGAATTGTATGAAATCATATACTAGGCCAAATTTAGTACTGAAGGAGTGAACATCTGGGGGCAAATGAACTCAAGGTTTATGAGGCTATTTTATCTAGTATCTTTACTTCCGGAGGTATTATTTGGGTGGCCTCTCTGTAGCCTGCACACACTCTGGCAAGCTGGTCACACACCCCAAGACCTCCACCCAGACAGCAATCCAGATCCAAGATGGGTAAAGCAAGAGCGATTACTCCCAAGACTGATCGCTGGATCCCCCTACAGGTCACAGGCCAGAAGCTGAAGCTGCAACATGGCAAAGTGACTCAAGCTGCACCTGTTCCTCAGTGGCTTCTCAACCCCAGGGGAAGAAGCTGACATGCTGTCCCAACCAGTCCCAAAGTACATAGGGCACTGAGCTCACACTTTGTCCTTGGCATCTATGTGTTGATAACTCTGGAAATGCCACAGCTTCGGGTGTTCTGGGGTCTCTCCAGCTGGCTCATGGTCCTGCTGCCCTGGGGCTAAAACCTCCAACTTGCAGGGGCCTAGACCCTTACCCAGTCCTGGGCTTGGTTCCCAGAGCAGGGTGCTAGCCACTCCATGCCAGGCTGCTGGGCTGTCCTCAGAGGGAGGTTAACTTCTCTGTGGCATTTTGTGGGTTCTGGAGCTCCAGAGGTCCTTCAGAATCTCCCTTTTACGTAATGTTGAAGTGGAGCTCCTCCAAAGTGCTGTTTTTACTTGGTAATCTTGACTCCACTCCCTATCTATAAAATTAATTATGATATTATTCTGTTAAATACCTTTCCTTTGAAATATGTATCCTATGATTTACTAATAAAAATACCCATTTTTGCAGACTTTTTAGCTCTGCCTAGGAAAGAATTCTGATGCTAAAAGAACTTAAATTCCTGGGAAACACAGGGTAGGAAAATTCTTGGAGTGATACACAAGTAATAAGTAACGTTCAGAAAAGTCATGAAATTCAGTGAATATTTACTGACTACTCACTATATATAAGACTATATGTGAACTATAAGAGCAAGGAACAAGGTGAAATAGAATAAAAAAATTTGGGCTTCAAAAAGCTTATGTTCCACTAAGGTAAAATGCAATTTGTAGGGTACAAATACATTTAATATAGGATAAAACTTGAAATTAAACAAGAAATACAGAAATTACATTAACTTCTATGAAGGTAATATAACTTGGATATGACAATAAGGATTTTTATCACTTATTTCACTTCAATTGAGTCATCTACTTTGCTTTACTTCAATAAATTCAAATGCTTTTCTGTACTTAATAAATCTCAAATACTTTCTTTTTTTTCCAAGTGCTTTATTAACTTCTGGTTTACCTCATTCATTTCTGTCAGATTTAGAGTTACAATTTTCCCCTATTTTCCCCTACCCACCATCCCAGAATAACAGTCATACAGGATATCCCCTCATCCAATGCTCTCTCTCCAATCTCTTCTCCCATACCCCCTTCTACTTTTCCAGTAGTTCTAGGTGAATCCCGGTGTCCCAATGCCTGCACATCTTATCTCTAAATTATATGTAAAATATTATTAGTCATAGTTTATATATATATATATATATATATATATATATGTATATATATATTTTAATTTTGATTTTAAAAGGAAGATAAGCAACTCAGTATATGCTGTACTACATGCGTAATTATGCAAAGCATTACCATAGTAGATATATTGTAAAAGACTGACTATATTTCCCTCCCTCCCATCCCACCTTCCACCTGGTCTACTCCACACCTTGATCCTGTCCCTTCTCAAAAGTGGGTGCTTCCAAATTCCCTCCCCCCAGCCTGCCCTCCCCTCAACCACCTTCCCCCATCCACCTCTCCCCCATGCTCCTGTAGGGTGGGACACCCTATTTAGTATGCATTTCATTCTCTCCCTAGTACAAGTAGCCCTGCCTATTCAATAAGAATAGGTTTTACCTTTTTGCCTTCCTGTTCCTCTCCTCCCCTGTAACCACCTTCCCATGCCTCCTTTACACAAGACAGTTCACCCCATTGTCTCTCCCCATTCCCCCTCAGCACAATACTGTCTAAACTCTTAAACTTATCTTTTAAGTATCATCCCTTCCTATTAAATTCGACTTGTGCCCTCTATCTTGGTATACTTGAAAACATGTATACACACATTCACATATGTTTTCATATGCTCATATACCCTTCTTCAACTATTTTCATACTGAGAAAAGTTTCAGCAGTTACAATTATTGTTTTTCCCTGTAGGAATGTAAATAGTTCAACTTTGATAAGTTCATAGTGATTTCCTTTCCCTGTTTACCTTCTCAAGTATCTCTTGCTTCTTGTATCTGAATGTCAAATTTTCTATTCAACACTGATTTTTATCCTCAAGAATGCTTGAAAGTCTTCTATTCCACCGAATGACCAAATTTTCCCCTAAAATATGATACTCAGTTTTGCTGGGTAGATAATTCTTGGTTTTAATCCCAGGTCCGATGAGATGCAGAATATCATATCCCATGCCCTTCAATTGCTCAATGTAAAAGGTGCCAGGTCCTGGGCTATCCTGATTGTGTTTCCACAATATTGAAATTGTTTCTTCCTGGCAGGTTGTAATATTTTCTGCTTGATCTTGTAATTCTGGAACCTGGCTACAATGTACCTAGGAGTTTTCTTTTGGGGATCTTTTTTCAAGAGGTAATCTGTGAATTCTGTCAAATTATATTTTGTCCTCTGGTTCTAAAACATCTGGGCAATTTTCCTTTAGAATTTCTTGAAGGATGGTTTTTAGATTCTTTCTTTGATCATGGTTTTCAGGTAGTCCAATAATTTTTAGATTGTCTCTCCTGGATCTATTTTCCAGGTCAGTGGTTTTTCCCATGAGATATTTCACATTACCTTCTATTCTTTCATTTGTTTGGATCTGCTTAATAGCATCTTGATTTCTCATAAAGATTTCATTTGGTCCAGTCTAATTCTGAAGGAATGAATCTCCTCAATGAGCTTTTGATATTCTTTTTCCATCTGGCAAAGTTGGTCTTTTTAAGGCATTCTCCTCCTCATTGCTTCTTTGAGCCTTTTGCAATTTGAGTTAATCTGTTTTTTAAGGAGTTATTTTCCTCAGTCAGGATGTTGACTTCCCTTTCCTACTTTTCTTGCTTCATTCTCATTTCTACATTGTGTATATTTCCTTTCAATAAGATATAGTTTCCCTGCTAATCAATTTTAATTATTTCTATTTTTTGTCTTTTTGAGATTAAAACTACTCTGAGATATTACATTATACCTATCACAGTGGCTAACATGATGGAAAAGAAAAATAATAAATCCTACAAGGGATGTGGAAAAATAGGTACACTAACACATTATTGATAGAGCTGCAAACGGATCCAATTATTCTGAAGAGCCATTTGGAAATAATATAAAAGAGCTATGAAATTATGCAGACTGTATGAACCCAACAATATTACTACTAAGTCCATACCCCAAAGGACTTATAAAAAAGGGTACAAGACATAATTGTACAAAAAATATGCCATCTCTTTTTGTGTTGGCAAAGAATTGATACCAATCAATTTGAAAATCAAGGAACTATGGAATTGGATCTTATTAACTGAAAATAAACTAATAAATTAATTTAAAAAATAATTGATATTTCAGGGGATGCTAATAAAATGAGTAATGGTGGAACAACTTGTACTACATTGTAGTCATAATTTACTAATGGGTCATGAGTAAGTAGTACAGTTTAGAAATATCATAGATAACTTATATGAAGTGAATAAAGTGAAGTGAGAAGAATCAGGAGAACATTATTTGAGAAACAGTAATATTTTAACAAAGATCAAGTGTGAAAGACATATCTCTTTTGAGTAATATAATTATACAAGATAGTTTGTAAGAATTCATGGTGAAAAATACTATTTCCAGAGGGAGATCTGATGAAGTCTGAGTGACTTCCACCTTCCCCAATTCATGTAAAGGGAGAACAAACTTTAGAGCTACAGAACCCACAAAATTTCAGAAAGAAGCTAACCTCCCACTGAATATAGCCTGGAAGGGAGCAGCCAGCACAGGGCTCTGGGAGCTGAGCCAGGCCTGTGTGAGCCAGAGGTTTTAGCCTCAGTATGGGCCTGATCAAACACTAGCTGGAAGGATTACAGAACACCAGTAGCTGCAGACATTTCCACAATCAACACATTTATGCAAAGGACAAAATGAGAGGTCAGTGCAATGTAGACTTTGGGAGAGTGTCAGTTTTTGCCCCGAGGGAAAGAAGCCACTGACACACCTAGGGGCAACTAGCTCTATGTTACAAATTAAAATCCAGGCCTGAAGGGTATAGGGGTACCAAGCACAAGTCTGAGGGGTAATCGCTCTTGCTTTAACCTTCTTGGATCTGGATTGTGGTACATGCTGGAGGCCCGAGGGTATGTGAACAGATTGCCAGAGTGTGTGGAGGCTTCAGAGAGGGCACCCTAGGAATATCTCTAGTAGCTGAGAAAACCCCCGCATTTGCGAAAGAAGCTCCCCTGTCTGGTGGCACAGTCCTACTGTGGGAAAAAGTGAAAAAGTCAAGTAATTAAGTAGGAACATGACAAGCAAAGCAAGCAAAACAAAAAGAAGAATCCATCATTAGACTCCTATTTTGGGGACAAAAAAGGATCAAAGCATGGAACAGGGGGAAAACAGTGAAGTCAGAACTCCTGCACCAAAAGTTTCAAAGGAAAATATGAGCTGGTTGCAGGCCATAGAGGACCTTAAAAAGCAGATAAGAGAAATGCAGGAAAAATGAAAACGATACCAGAAAATTATGAAATGAGAGTTCACAGCCTGACTAAGGAAAACAACACCTTAAAAAAATAGACTAAATAAAATGGCAAAAGAGACTCAAAAAGGCAATGAGGAGAGGAATGCCTTAAAAATTCAAATTTTCCAGATGGAAAAAAAAATCTCAAAAGCTCACTAACGAGAATCTTTCCTTCATATTTAATTTAATAGGAAGGGATGATACTTATAAGATGAAAATAAGAAGTGAGAGAGGAATATAATCAGAGGTTATGGGGAGAGACAGAATGGGGCAAACTCCTGCATTTTTAAACTGCAAGGGAAAATGGCTACAATGGAGGAGAAGAACTGGAAGGCATAAGGGTCAAACTTATAATCATTGAATTTTGCTCAGGGAGGGAATGACATTCACATGAAACTGCATTTCACCCTACAGGATTGTAAGGGAGAATCGGATGAGGTGGGGGATGATGGAATGGAGGGCAGGGTGGGGGGAGGAAAGTTTGAAGGACACACTTTGCAAAGGGACAGGATCAAAGTAGAGAAGAGAACAAGTGGGGGGGGATAGGAGGGAGGCAAATATAATCAGTCTTCCACAATATATCTATTATGGTAATGTTCTGCATTAGCTACACATGTATTAGCTGTATTGAATTGCTTATCTTCCCCGTAAGCGTGGGTGACAAAGGAGGAAGGGAATGAATCTGTAATTCAAAGTTTTAAAACCAAATGTTTAATACATATCTATCTATCTATCTATCTATCTATATCTATCTATCTATCTATCTATCTATAGATATATCTATATATATAATTAATATTTTACATGTAATTAGGAAATAATAGTTAGGGATATACTATTTGAGTGAGTTTGTAAAGGGGAAAACAGGGGAAAAATTTGTAACACAAAATCTGGTGGAAGTGAATGAAGAAAACCAGAAGTTAATAAAGCATTTGAAAAACAAAACAAAACAAAATTAAACAAATTATTCCTCAAGATATTTTACAAAATGTGGATTTTTTTTTTAGTTTTGTTGGTAAAAATGAAAGCATTCAACAAAAATTGTCTTAGGAGACACTTCAGAACGTTACTTTCAATTTTTTTCTTTTAAAAAAGTTATTTTTCTTTCCTTCTCTATCTTTCTGTCGGCACTTCCAGTGGAGGGGCCGCTGTCTCCTCGCCGGCACCATGCCCGCCCTCAGACCCCTCGTGAACCCTAAGATCGTCAAGAAGAGGACCAAGAAGTTCATCTGCCACCAGTCCGACAGATATGTCAAGATCAAGAGAAACTGACATAAACCAAGAGGCATTGACAACAGGGTGCGAAGGCGATTCAAGGGCCAGATCTTGATGCCCAATATTGGTTATGGAAGCAATAAGAAGACAAAACACATGGTGCCAAGTGGATTCAGGAAGTTTTTGGTGCACAATGTCAAAGAGCTAGAAGTACTCCTGATGTGCAACAAATAATACTGTGCTGAGATTGCTCACAATGTTTCCTCTAAGAATCAGAAAGTGATTGTTGAGAGAGCAGCTCAGCTAGCCATCAAGATCACCAATCCAAACGCTAGACTGAGGAGTGAAGAAAATGAGTAAAAAGCTTTGCACATTTTTATTTGTGTTAAATAAACCGGTAAACTACTAAAAAAAAAAAAAGTTATCTTTTAGCTATATCCCTTGACAGCAATGTGAGAATCTTTTTTGAGATGTAATTTATCTTCATTATATTTGTGGGTTTTTTGAGGGGCATATATGCTGAGGCTTTCATATCACATTTCTTTTATATATATATATATATATATATATATATTTTTTTTTTATTTCAAACATTTAATTTTAAGACCTCGAATTTCAAATCCATTCCCTTCCTCCCTTGTCACCCATTCCCTCTGGGAAGATAAGTAATTCAGTATATGTTGTACATGTCTAGCTATGCAAAACATTACCAGAGTAGATATATTGTACAAGGCTGCTTATAATTCCCTCCCACTCATCCCACCCCCCACCTGGTCCATTCCCTACTTGATCCTGTCCCTCTTCTATAGTGGGTACTTCCAACCTCCCCTCTCCCCAAGAATGCCCTCCCATCCATCATCCCTCCTCTCATCGCCCTTCCCATTATTCGGCTGCAGGTTGAGATATCCCATTTAGTATGTATGTCATTCTCTCCCTGAACCAAATTCAATGAGAATGTGGTTTTGCCTTTTTGCCTTCCTATTCTTCCCCTCCCTTGCAGCCACTTTCCCTTGCTTCTTCTACATGAGATAGTTTATCCTACCCAGTCTCTCCCCATCTCCTCTTGTCACTTTCCCTCTCTCACCTCATAATTTCACCCCTTGAGAATCCTTCCTTCCCAACAAATTCAACCTATGCCCTCTATCCATATATAACTGTAAACATATATACAGACATTCCCATATGTATTCATATTACCATACACCCTTCTTCCATTATTTTCATACTGAGAAAGATTTCATGAGTCACAGTTATTGTTTTTCCATATAGGAATGTAAATAGTTCAACTTTGATAAGTTACTTTTGATTTCTTTTCCCTGATTACCATCTCAGGCATCCCTTGCTTCTTGTGTCCGTATGTCAAATTTTCTATTCAACTATGTTTTTTTCCTCAAGAATGCTTGAAAGTCCTCTATTCCACTGAATGACCATATTTTTCCCCTCAAACAAAATACTCAGTTTTTCTGGGTAGGTGAACCATGGGTTCACTCCCAGCTCTTTTGTCCTCTGGAACATCATATTCCATTCCCTTCAATCCCTCAGTGTAGAAGCTGCCAGGTCCTGTGCTATTCTCATTGTTTTTCCACAATATTGAAATTGTTGCTTCCTGGCTGCTTGTAGTATTTTCTCCTTGATCTGGGGATTCTGGAACCTGGATAATATATTCCTGGGTGTTTTCTTTTTGGGATCTTTTTCAGGAGGTGATCTGTGGATTCTTTCAACCTCTATTTTGCCCTCTGGATCTAAAACATCAGGGCAATTTTCCCTGAGAATTTCTTGGAGGGTGATTTCTAGGTTCTTTCTTTGATCATGGCTTTTGGGTAGTCCAATAATTTTTAAATTGTCTCCTTGTCTCCTCATTGTGTGCCTTGTCTCCTCAGCATATTCTCTCCCCCAGGGGAAGAAGTTGACACATTCCCCAAACACTGGTCCCAAAGTCTATAGGGCACTAACCTCTCACTTTTTCCTAGGCATATCTGTGTTGATAATTCTGGAGTCACCACAGCTGCTGGTGTTCAGTGTTCCCTCAAGCTGGCTGCTGGCCTGGACACCCTGGTGCTAAAACTGCGATTCAGGCGTGCCTTGGCTTGCTCCCAGAGCATTGTGCTTCCCAGCACACTGTGCTGGCAGTTCCCTGCCAGGCTGCCAGACTATCCTTACCTGGAGGTTAGCTTCTCTGTGTCGTTCTGTGTGTTGTAGCTCCAGAAGTTGTTCAGAGTACCCTTTTACATGGTTTGGAAGTGGTGTGGGAGAAAGAGCCTTGGAAGTGCTGTTTCTACTCTGCCATCTTGGCTCTGCCCCCCATTTTTTTATGTTTTTCTTTGAATCTAGACTTTGAATCAGAATTTATGAATTTGATCCACTTGATCTACTGCCAAGTGATTTCATGTATTTAAGCAATGTTACTCATCCTGAGTTTCCTGATCTTAAAAATATTTTTACTAATAATTTACCTACTCAAATTAAAGTGTTACTGGAATTTAAATGTAGTGACAATTTACATGAAAGTGCTTTGTTCACCCTTAATGAACTAATATTAATTATAACATTAATAAGATTAAACTTATCCCTTCTAGGAAATTCACATCTAGATTTTTTTTTACTTGTCTCCTGAGCTCAGGAAGACTGCTTATATCGATTCTAAAAATGTGAACAATGATATCATAAAGCATTTCATCTCTAAGAATTTTTTTTGATTTTGAATTCTCTTAATTTGAGTCATTCTTTAATGAATCTCATTAATTATAGACACGTGGAATATATTAATTTAATTACCACATATATCTTTTCTTTTTCTTGTTTATTATACTTTTATGATGTTTTCTATCAAAAACTAATAAAACTTTGGTAAAAATAGAGTTTCACTACCCAAATATCAATCTCCATAATGCAGCATTACCAGCTTCATAGCATTAGTTGGAAGCTGATGTGTTCACTGCTTGTGCCCAACTGATGAATCTAAAACAGTGAATGTAACTGTAGGCCTCAGTTATGGCAGATGTCAGGGTAGTGTCTGTGAACTTAAAAGACAAATCTTGCATACAGTTCTGAATGAATTACTTTATGGATCAGTAGTTGAGATTAGACAAAACAAATGTCATTAATTATTTATACCTCATTTTACTGTACAGACAGTAGAAATAAGAAGCAACATAGTTCTAGGTTTAAATCGAACAGCATACATATAAGTGATGCTATATAATACCAATGCAATTGGGGTTAAGTAACTTGCTCAAGGTTACACGGCTAGTCATTTGATTTATGCGTGGGTGCTCGTTTTCTGAGGCCGGATCTGATCTCGGGTCATCCAAACTCCGAGGCCGGCACTCTTACTCACTGCGCCACCTAGCCGCCCCTTTAGGGCAATTGGGGTTAAGTAACTTGCCCAAGGTTACACGGCTAGGTTTTTGTTTGTGCGGATTAAGTGTCGGAGGCTGGCTCTGAACTCAGATCCTTCTGATTCCAGGGCCGGCACTCTATTCACTGCGCCACCTAGCCGCCCCATAATACCAATGTTTTGCATAGAAAACATAAAAACAAAAATATTCAATGAATAAAGCAAAATATCAAATATTTCTAAATATATATGGGTGCATTTGCTTCAGTATGATGAATAATTCTCTTAAGTTGCAAACACTAAAATCACAAAATCTTAGTGATTCTCTTTCTTCCTGTCCCTCTCTTTCTGTCTGTCTTTTTTACCTGTCTCTCTCTCAGTGTGTGTGTATGAATGTGAGTGTGTGTGTGTGTGTGTATGTGTGTCTGTGTGTATTTTCACTTTTTGTCAGTGGGGAAATTTATAAGTCATCACTTTAATGCCATGCTTTGGGGGCAGCCTCTGATTTATCTAGGCAAGAAATATGTCATTGGAGGCAATTTCAGAGGAAATAAAATAAATTAGAAAGATTGAAATGCATTATATCTGCCAAACTCCTTTCCATTTGATAAAATAAATTTTAAATATTCACTCACTTCAAATCCTTTTATTTCTAACTCTCCAAAGTTTCTTGTGTACACTCCTTTCTTGCTTCAAAGATCTTGTCATGGTCCTTTATCACGTAATATGTGGGGAATTGCAATAATATGATAGTTAATTTCTTTCCTTCAGTCTCTTTAGTTTAGTCTTTCCTCCATTGAACTGTCAAATTGATTTCCTAAAATACAGTTCTGTCCATAACACTTTTCCTCCTCTATTCATTAAACTCCAATGGCTACCTATTGCTTCTAGAATCAAGTTTAAAATTCTCTGTTGTATTTTCAAGCCCTTGAAAAATGGGCTGAACTCTTCCTATCTTTACAAACTTCTTAAACCTTGTTCTCATCCATATTCTCTCCAGCCCAATGTCACTAGCCTCCTTATTGTTCATAACAAAATGTACTACATTGGAAAATTCAAAATATTTTCTCTGGCTCTGCTAGAACTTTCTCCCATATCATCTCTCCCTCCTTCTAACTTTCATGTATTCCTTCAAGTCTCAGTTAAAGCCTTTACTTGACTCTTTATTCAGGAAAACCTACTAAGTCCTTCTTAATTTTCTCTCTGAGATTAATTTCATTTTATCTATTTTATATAACCTGTTTGTACATGGCTGTTTACATGTTTTCTCCACTATTAGACTGTGGACTCTACAAGAGCAGGCAGTCTTATTTTGTTTAGTTGATTGTTTTGTTTTGTTTTGACTTCCTTGTTATTCCTAGCATATAATACAGTTCTTGACACACGCAAATTTCCTAATAAATGTGAATTTACTGAATTCACCAGAGAGCATTAGGAAACATTAGAACATAGCCTCTGCTATGAAAAGCAAAAGTTAGAGACAGCTATTGGAAGTTTAAAATTCATAATCTTCACATATTCAGAAAGGCCACATTGACTAAATTAGATACACCTTTCATTCATATTGTTAAGACTGTTGTAGGGGAAAACACTTTGAACTTGAAGTGAGGAGGCTTAGCTTCAAGATTGATTCAGCCATCTATTAGTTGAAAATTCATGGCAAAATGATTTTACCCTCTCTAAACCTCTGATATTTTCGATAAAGCTGGAACAATACTTATATAATATATTACTCAGTTTGGTGTGAAGGAATTTCAAGTTTTAAAATGTAATATAATTGCTTTTTAAGAGGTGTGCCAATCTTGGGATTCTCATTGCAAATCATTTCTATTAAAAAGTGCAAAAAATGAATCCACAGCAATAACAGTGATAAAATAAGAGAATGTTTTTTGATTAAAATTTTCATATCAATTAAACAAATGATTTTTAGATATGCTAACTAGATAAATAAACTGATGGATTTAGTTTTGGAAACAATGCCATTATTCAAGTATTTCAAAAGGTCAATGATTTTATGCCAAGCATATACCCATCACTAATAATTACTGTGATCCCACCTACCTATTTAAGTTGTGTTGATTTGTTTCTCTGGACAATTTTCATGATTAACATTGACCAATCTACTAATGGTAAACATTCATTTAGCAAGAATGATGCATTCCCTCAGCAGACACATATTTGAAGCCTGTTTAGCTTGGCATAACATGCCTAAGCAAATTTGTTCAAAGTGAACATAAAGACTAAGATGAAAAAAAAAGTAAATAAAGATGGAAAATATATATATAATAGTTTTGGAATTAACTTCTTTTGCTATATTAGGTGATGGAGTTATAACACTTAGATTCTAATGTCACAGTAGAAATGTGCTGCAAATGGAATTGGAAATAACATTGAAAAAAGAGTATATGGGGTAAAAGTACATGGAGTATAAAAATACAAGGACAGAAGTGTTTGTGATGAAGCAAATACAGCTTTGAGAACATAGAGGAACTGGTTTTCCATGAGACTCAAAGAAGGGTAAAAAAGAAAAGCATGAAAAATATCATGAATCTGAATCTTTAGAATATAAAATAAAGAATGAGAGAACATCAATATTTACTGATCCATTTAATTACTTTCTCTTCTACATAATGTTTTATAATTATCTACAAACATACAAATTGTATTCTAATGAAGGAATTGGAAAAAAGGAGCTGGTTTGCATAATAAAAAGTATATAATAGACTTCATCTTTATCATCACACAACTGATTGAAAGGCATAGAAAATATAAGATGTCACTGTGCTTATTGATTGCCTATTAATCAAACAAATAAAAGCATTTAATTAGATAAAAAATAAGCTGCTGTTTCTAATAAGGTAGACATCTCATCATTGTAAAATCTCTGAAAAAGGGTACCATCATCATTCATAAATTCATCCTAATTACTCGTAGAAGATAGGAGAGAAAACAAAGGATTAAAAATAGCTATTGTATCCTAAATCTCTCAGTAGATGTCTCTGTCTCTGCCTCTCTCTCTCTCTCTCTCTCTCTCTCTCTCTCTCTCTCTCTCTCTCTCTCTCTCTCTCTCTCTCTGTCTTTCTCTAACACTCAGATGTTGAAAATAGACATGCTGAGCACAGAAATAAAAGAGAGGCAGATATTGGACTTGATTACCTTTTGCAGTTCTCAAAAGTAAATTAATAATTCTAAGCTTCACCTTGTAAAATATTCATCTTTTTATATTAGTCTTTTTCTAGAAATATTTTATAGCTACAAGTCCTGGGCAACTAATCTCAGAAAGATTGAGGTTGATCATCTACTGAAAGACAATTTTAAGACCCGTGATGGGTATGACAATATTTACCCCACCTTTAAAATTCTATTGTAAATAATTGATTTAAAAGGTAATCAAAGAAGTATATGGAATAAAATTAATATAGGCTAGATCTGTGTTGATGAATAACCTTGAGATTCAATTGATATTTCTCTAATTTTAAGAGAACACAAGATTAACCTCCAGCATGACAGATTGATGCCTTGAAATGAAATAACAGAAGTCACTGGGGGAAAAGTCCCATAGGTGGGTTTCAATTTGCATCATTGAAAGGAATACCCAAATAGATGAGATTATTGATCCATTAAAATTCTGGATTATTAGAAAAACGTACATTCTACTGAGACAGCCACTGATAGCCAAGAACTAATGGGAAATTCAATATAATATTTTGAGTATTTTTTTTACTGTATTTTCTCTTTGTTTCATTAAAATGTTGGTATTACATTGTACCCTTGAGATGCTTAATAAATAAGAATACATGTGTAAACCATGACTAATATTTAAGTGCTAATGCTACAAATTAGTTAAATGTTTTTGAAGTTTATAATGTGATCCAAAGATACAAAACCAGCTTTAAATTGTCTCAATTATAACTTAATCTGGCACATAAGACAACAAAATGGAAATATATATTAATATAATATACATATATTAATATAATATATATTAATATACACATATTTATATACATGTATTAATATTATATATATGTATATATTAAGAAAGAAATAAGTCTATGGAGCTAACAAAAGCAACAATGACAATGATTATGACAATATCAACAATAGAGTAGGGGATTTTTTTTTCCTAAAAGTATTCAAGGTACAAGTGTAAAAGAAGATATAAAACAAAAGGAATGATGGTTGAGTTATAGTTATATACCTTAAACTGAATGGGCTAAATCTTACCAAAAAAACACCTAAGGAGTAATAAATGTGTTTTTGCTCATTCACTTATTTTTGTTGTATAAGTTTTTGTTTTAAAAAAGACTTTTAAGTCTTGAATTGTTAAGGATAATTCTAGAGGAGAAAGGACAGTGTTGTTGTCTTGGAGACTAATAAACAAGTTTGGTAGAGAGAAAGATTTTGTGGTAAAGATGATGACTTCTATTTTGAACTTTGAAAGTTTGTGATATCTCTAGGCCAGCTAGTCAAAAAAAGAACTCATTTCATTTTCCCTTTCAAATGCATCTTTCCTCCAAGTTTCCCCTTTTTTCTGGAAGTTGTCACCACACTCCCATTTATTGGTTTCAAAGGCTTTAAAACATCCCTGACTCTTCCCTCTAAGAACCATTTCCAAGAGGTTACCAACTACATGAACAAACTCTCTCACACTCCCTGCCTTCTCTTTACTCTCCTTTTTTTCTACCTTGTTTCAGGTCCTTCTCACCTTTCATATTTATTTTGCAATTCTTTCATTTTTACATTTCTCTATTTTTTCATGTATTGAGCCCATCTCCCATAAAAATTAAAAATACTTATTCTTAAAAAAAAACAGATTGGACATTTATATGTCAATTTCTGCTTTAAAAAATCACAATTTTCTATAACAGAAAAATTTTAGCATTTCACTAATGATCATAGAAACCAATATTCCAATCTTCATAAATCAATTTACTTGATAAAAAAAAAAACATTCTTAAGCCTTTTCAAACAGAATGCTTGTAATAATTATATTTGAAATACCAGCTATTAATAACTAATACTCCTATAGCACCTATTATGTGACAGACAGGACAGCTAGGTTGTGCAATGAATAGATTCAGGCCTGGAGTAAAGAATACTTTTCTTTATGCATTCAGATCTGTTCACCAACACTTACTAGATGTGTGACCCTGGGCAAGTTACTCAAAACCTTTTTGCCACAGTTTCAACTCATATATAAAATGAGTTGGAGAATTTATTGGCAATCCACCCCAGCATTTCTCCATTAAAATTTCAAATGAGGTCATAAAGAGTAGAACATGACTGAAAATAACTGAATGATGACACATTTGAGTAGCGTTGGTTTAACATTTATGTGTATGGAAAGAAGAAAATGTTTTGGCAACATATGGAGAAATTTTTAATAAACAACGCACATACTTAAAGAAACTATATGGCTGACTTAAAGAATCTTATTTTGATAGCATTATTCTACATGTGTTCTGTGTCTGCACTCAAGAAATATAACATTTTCATGAAGATTCAGGGATAATTACAGCTAAGTAGAGCAAACCAATTTTACCATAAAATCATCTCTGTATCTAGTATATGATTGATATGAGGTGAATAAAAGGAAATTTGTTTAAGAGTAAGTATAAGAAAATTAATATAGTCCAGTTTATGGGGTTTGGTGTGGAATAATATCAAGGAGTCTTAAATCATTTGTTTTTCATCCTTAGAATAGTTTTTTGGAAAATAGTAGGTATTTAATAAATGCTTGTAGATTGTCTAATTTGGTTGCTGTCTCTAACACTAAGGGAACTTTAAAAAGACTGGTAATGTAAAGGAGAGCCAGATTTAGTGAGACAAAATCTGGCTTCAAATATACTTGGTATTTATGTCCTGAATGACTTTAGGCAAATCATTCATCATCTTGGGACCTTTGGTCATAATTTAGAAAGTGGAAGTTCTGGACTAAATGTTCTCTAAATTCTATTACAAACAGAAATCTAGCATCCTTCTAGTACAGTTATTTCAATTTAAAATATGTATATTTATATGAAGTTTGTTCTTAGGGAAAAAATAAACATTACCCTGCCTGTCTCACTGTTATTGAAAGGATCTATTGAAATAATTATTTGAAAATTATAAAAAAAATAAAATGCAATAGAAAAATTAAGATGATATTTTTGAGTTTCAATTGAGTCCAAAAGGATATCAATAGTAGAGATTTTTTTAAATGAAAATGAGTAAATTAATTAGCTAAACCCCGTCTTCCCTCATGCACATAGTACACTGAATAAATTATTTCTGACATTTCAAATACTTTTGAATTACTATCCTACACCATTTAAATAGCTAATATAAATATTAAATAAATAAATAAATATAATATTAAATAGCTCTATTTAATTTTCAATCAGAAAAACTAGGGACAAAGAAAAAGAAAATGTCATCTCTCAATATGATAAAATTTGCTATCTAGCACTATGAATGACTATCATACTGTAGAATAGATTGCCTTATGTATAAGTAAGTTCTTTGTCTCCAAAAGCAACTAGAGTCAAAATGTGGTTACTGATCTAAAACAAAGTGACCATTGACTGGGAATATTACTGAAGGGAACTGATAGAATTAATGAATGAAAAACTTATATTTACATGATACCAATGTATCATGCTGATATGTGCATAATTTTTAAAATTATAATGTTTCTAAATTGAAATAGTTTACAAATTGAATGATGAAATAATGCATTAAGAAGTAATTATTACCAGAGGAAGAGGTTTTAATATGCTTATTCATGAAGATGGTGAATGAAAAAGGAAAGCAATCAACTAAACCTAACTATCCAGAGGAAATATGATCAACTGAAAATCTGGACCAATTGAAATCTATGACTCTTCCCAAATCTATTATTCAAAGGTTTTCCCTTGAATTCTGAAGGAAAAACTCACTATGGTTGATTGTTATTTTCATATAGATGATACCCAAGATCTTTTTGTTTCAGATATAAATGTGTTTCCTTTTTTCAATTTGTTATTATATATTTTTGAAGAGTATTTTTCCACTGGCAGCACATCAAGAAAAATTTTAGCATTCTTTTTTACCACATTTTTAGTTGCAATTGTTTCTACCTCCCTCCCTTCCCTCTGCTTCTCTGAAAATAGTAGTCAAAGGTGTGAAAGAAGACATAGATGAAAAAAAAAAGAAATAATAAAATAAGTGAATAAATGCTTTGATCTCTATTGAAAATCCATAGCTCTTTTTTTTTTTTTATTCTGTATGTAGATAGCATTTTCCTATGTGAGTCTTCTGAACGCATCTTGGATCGTTGTGCTACTGAGAATAGCTGTGTCGTTCATAGTTGATCAACATACAATGCTATTGATACAACGTTTTCCTGATTCATCTCTTTTCACTTAGCATCAGTGTATACAAGTCTTTCAAGGGTTTTCTCAAATCTACCTGTTCATCATTTCTTTTTTTTTTCTCAAATATAATACTCGGTTTTTATTGTTGGTATTTACATTAAATTTCTAAAGACAAATAAATCCCCCTGGTTAGTGGATGTTTAAATTTCATCATTCCTTCACACGTGAATATTCACTTATGTTGCAGTTATGCAAATGGCAGAAATGAACAATGTGCTTGATCACCAAATAGCAATCTGAATTATTTCTACAGAGCCAAACACGTCTAAACGTTCACAAAGAAAAGCCTTAACTTTCTCTAAGATTCATAAATCGAGACTGTGAAATGGACCAAACCGCCAGCAGGCAAGACTCTCAAGGCAAAGACACTAGTGGACAACAAAGCCTGGGCTGTGCTGGCGCTCGGGCCGATAAAAGCCTCAGAAAACAGCGGTCGGCGATGGAGTTTGCAGCACTGCGAGGAACCGCTCCAACATCCATTTTGGAGTGAGTGCTCTTCCCCACCCGCCTTGCCAGGCTTCATTTTGTGGAGCATTCTCCGCGAGGTGCTGCAGTGACAATGGAGGGGGAAGCCTAGGCTGGTTCCGCCCCGGCGGGGTGATTCCCGGCGGCGGCCGGCTCCTCCTCGTCGTCGGGCAATGGCGGCCCTATCTTGCTGCAGGTAGCGGCCAGCAGAGCGAGCGGTGACGACTGAGTGTCCTGGGCAGCCGCCGCCGCCGCCGCGCCGTTGCCGTGCTGCAGATACTCGCCGTGGCCGCCGCCGCTGCTGCCGCCGCCACCGCTGTCCACGTCTAAGGCCTCCATTTCCTCTTGTTTCACAGGCTTTTCGGGAGCGGTCATAGTGTGTTTAGGGCACCTCAGGCGGGACTCCCCGCCGCCTTACACATGGTGTGGAGCTGAGGCGGCGGCGGCGGGAGAGGATGTGGGAAGCGGCGGCGGACACAGCCAGAGCAGTCCGGGGGATTTTTTTTTCCTATTTTGATTGACTGTGCGGGAAACACAAAAGGTGGAGCCTCTAGCCCGAAAGGGGGGAAGAGGGTGACCTGTTCATCATTTCTTATTGCACTAGTACATTAATTCATAAACCACAGATTGTTCAGCCATTCCCCAACTGATGTGCATTCCCTTGATGTCCAAAGTTTTGCCACCACAAAAAGGGCTACCATAAATATTTTTCTTTTTTTTTAAACAAATGCTTTATTAACTTCTGTTTTACATCATTCATTTCCACCAGATTTTGAGTTACAATCATTTTCCCCCCATTATTCCTCTACCCAACCTCCCAGAACAGTAATCCCACAAGATATCGCATCCTCCAATCTGCTCTCTCCCATACCTTCTCCCATACCCCCATCGACTTTTCCGTTAGAGGAAGGTGAGTCTTTGCATCCCAATGCCTGCACATCTTATCTTCCTATTACAAGCAAAAGAGTATTAATAATAGTATTTATATATATTTGAAACATTTAATGTTACGACCTCAAATTTCAGATCCATTTCCTTCCTCCCTTCTCACCCATTCCCTCTTGGGAGATAAGTAATTCAGTATATGTTGTACATGTCTAGCTATGAAAAACCTTATCATAGTAAATATATTGTACAAGGCTGCTTATAATTCCCTCCCACTCATCCCACCCCCCACCTGGTCCATTCCCTACATGATCCTGTCCCTCTTCTATAGTGGGTACTTCCAACCTCCCCTCACCCCAAGGATGCCCTCCCATCCATCATCCCTCCTCTCATCCCCCTTCCCCTATCCTGCTGCAGGTTGAGATATCCCATTTACTATGTATGTCATTTTCTCCCTGAACCAAATTCAGTTTGAATGTGGTTTTGCCTTTTTAGCCTTCCTTATTCTCCCCCTCTTTTGCAACCACTTACCCTTGCTTCTTCTGCATGGGATAGTTTACACTACCCTGTCTCTCCCCATCTCCTCTTGCCACTTTCCTCTCACCTCATAATTTCATCCATTGAGTATTCTCCCTTCCCAACAAATTCAACTTATGCCCTATATCCATATATAACTGTAACCATATACACACACATTCACATATGTATTCATATGACCACACACCCTTCTTCCATTATTTTCATAGTGAGAAAGATATCATCAGTCACAGTTATTGCTTTTCCATATAGAAATTTAAATAGTTCAACTTTGATAAGTTCCTTTTGATTTCTTTTCCCTGATTGCCTTCTCAGGCATCTCTTCCTTCTTGTGTCTGGGTGTCAAATTTTCTATTCAATTCTGGTTTTTTCCTCAAGAATGCTTGAAAGTCCTCTATTCCACTGAATGTCCATATTTTCCCCTGAAACAAAATACTCAGTTTTGCTGGGTAGGTGACCCGTGGGTTCATTCCCAGTTCTTTTGCCCTCTGGAATATCATATTCCATGCCCTTCGATCCCTCAGTGTAGAAGCTGCCAGGTCCTGGGCTATTCTGATTGTGTTTCCACAATATTGAAATTGTTTCTTCCTGGCTGCTTGGAGTATTTTCTCCTTGATCTGGGGATTCTGGAACCTGGCTATAATATTCCTGGGAGTTTTCTTTTTAGGGTCTTTTTCAGGAGGTGATTGGTGGATTCTTTCAACCTCTATTTTGCCCTCTGGATCTAAAGCATCAGGGCAGTTTTCCTTGAGAATTTCTTGAAGGGTGATTTCTAGGTTCTTTCCTTGATCATGGCTTTCAGGTAGTCCAATAATTTTTAAATTGTCTCTCCTGGATCTATTCTCCAGGTCAGTGGTTTTTCCCATGAGATATTTCACATTGCCTTCTAATCTTTCATTTGTTTGGATCTGCTTAACAGCATCTTGATTTCTCATAAAGTCATTAGCTTCCATTTGCTCCAGTCTAACTCTGAAGGAATGAATCTCCTCAGTGAACTTTTGAGATTCTTTTTCCATCTGGCAAATTCGACTTTTTAAGGCATTCTTCTCATTGCCCTTTTGGGCCTCCTTTGCCATTTGAGTTAGTCTATTTTTTAAGGTGTTGTTTTCCTCAGTCAGGCTGTTGACCCTCATTTCATACTTTTCCTGCATCCTTCTCATTTCTCTTTCCAATTTTTCCTCCACTTCTCTTATTTGATTTTTAAAGTCCTTCTTAAGGTCCTCTATGGCCTGCAACCCGCTCATGTTTTCCCCTGGGGCTTTTGGAGCAGGACTTCTGACCTCACAGTCCCTTTCCAGCTCTATGCCCCCAAAATAGGAGTCTAGGGTTGCATTTTTCTGTTTCCTTTGCCTTGGCATGTTGCCACTTAATTACTTGACTTTTGGTCTTGTTGCCACACTATGGCTTTAAGGCCAGCTAGAGGAATTTTTGTCCCGAACGTGTTGGGGGCAACTTCCGTTTCTGGCAAGCTGTAAACCCACCCACGACTTCCACCCTAAATCACAATCCAGATCCAGGGAGGTTAAAGCAAGAGCGATTACGCCCCAAGACTGATCGCTTGATCTCCCTACAAATTTGCAGGCTGGGAGCGGGAGCCGCCTCTGAAAACTACAAAATGGCGTTTGTCCTCAGCCGCTTCTAGCCCCCAGGGGAGGGAGCCGACGCATTCCCTAAAACCAGTCCCAAAGTCCATAGGACACTAACCTCTTACTTTGTCCCAGGCAAGTCTATGTTGATAATTCTGGAGTTGCCACAGCTCCTGGTGTTCTGGGGTTCCTCCAGCTGGCTGCTGGCCCTGCCGCCCTGGGGCTAAAACCTCGGCTCATGCGGACCTGGGCTCGGCTCGGCTCGGCTCCTGCGCTCTGCCTGCTGCACACTGCCAGGTCCCAGACCACTGCGCTGTTCCTTCCTGCAGGGCTGCTGGGCTGTCCTCAGTAGGAGTTTAGCTTCTCTGTGTCGTTCTGTGGGTGCTGGGGCTCCAGAAGTTGTTCAGAGTCCCCTTTTACATAGTTTGGGGGGAATGTGGGGGCAGAGTAGCTTGGATGAGCTGTTTCTACCTATAAATATTTTTCAGTAGAAGAACAAACTAAGTGTGGGATCAGGCTCCAATCACTTCTAATATCTGAAAGAAAGACTCTAAATAAGTTTAAAGCTACAGAACCCACAAAGTGACAGAGAGAAAAAAAAAATCCCCCTGAATATACTCTGTAGACCAACAGTAAAGGTCTATCTCAACATGCTGGGAGCTGAGCAAATACCTGCAGGAGCCACATGTTTCAGGCCCCCGGGTGGCCCTGATCAGCAGCCGCCAGAGCAGATTTCAGGAGCTGTGGCAGTTTCCTGATTTTTCAACCCATAAAAACCAAAGACAAACTAAAATGTCAGTGTGGAACTTTGTTCGAAAGTGGGGGGCAGGGGGTAAAAGAGCAAGAAGTGGCAGAGGCAAAGTGGCTGGAACTACTGTCCCATGGTAGCCTCAGGAGCTCTTGGACTGCAGATTGTAAGGGGAAACAGAAACCATTAAAAGGATAATTGCTTTAGGTTTAACCTCCTTGGATCTGGATAGAGGTTTTGGGTGGCACTCCTGGGGTATGTGTCCAGTGAGGCAGAGGTTGTCAGGGCTGCAGATACAGCACACTGGTGATAGGTCTGGCAGCTGCAAAAACCCGAGCAATTTGTGACAAAGCTGTCTCCATTCTGGAAGCAGAGTTCTACCATAGCAAAGAGTTCAAAAGGGAAGTAATTGTCTGGCAATATGAGGAAGCAGAAGAACCACGAACAAATAGCAGAATCTGTTTTTGGGGACAAAATGTGTCAAAGCATAGGATAGGAGGAAGATAGCAAAATCAGAACTCCTGCATCAAAAGACTGCAAGTATAATATGAATTGTTTACAGGATATGAAGGAGCTCAAGAAGGACTATGAAAATCAACGAAGAGAAGTTGCAGAAATATTCGGAAAAATGAGAACAATGCAAGAAAACCATGAAAAATGAGTCAACAGATTGCTAAAAGAGACCCAAAAATACACGGAAGAAAATAACACCTTAAAATAGACTAACTCATAAGGCAAAAGAGCCCCCAAAAAGCCGGTGAAAGGGAGAATGCCTTATAAAACTGATTTGGCAGATTGAAAAGGAATTTCAAAAATTCACTGAAGAGATTAACTCCTTCAAAATTAGATTGCTGCAATTAGAAGCTAATGATTTATGTGAAATCAAGATACTATGAAACAGATCAAAGCAAATTAAAGAATAAAGGGAATTTTTTTTGCAATCTCATAGCAAAAAGCAGTGACCAGGAAAAGAGATCTGGGAGAGATAACTTAAAATTTATTGGACTACCTGAAAACCATGATACTTAAAAAATAAAATTAAGGTGATAGAGGATTGTATTAGGAAAAGGAGAAAAGGAGAAATGGATTAGGGCAAATTATCTTATAAAGAAGATGCAAGAGAAAACTGTTATTATGGATGGGAACAGTGGGAAGTTACAAGGGAATTGAAAACTGTGTCCTCATTGGATTTGGCTTAAGGAGGGAATAACATATAAATTCATTCAGGTATCTTACTCTACAGGAAAATGGGGGTTTAGGGGATAAAAGGGGGGATGATAGAAGGGAGGGCATATTGGAGGAAAGGGTAGTTAGAAGCAAAAACAGGGTCAAAGGAGAAAATACTATAAATAACTGAGGAGTGGGATAGGATGGAGGGATATAGAGTTATTCTTTCACACTATAACAACTGTGGAAAAGATTTGGGTGACTTCACAAGTACAACCTATATTAAAATGCTTATATTTCCATTGGGGACAGGAAAGAAGGAAAGAAGGGAAAAAATCTACAAATCAATGTTTTATTTTTTATTCACTTATTTTGTTTTCCAAATGCTTTATTAACTTCGGCTTTACATCATTAATTTCCATCAGAGTTTGAGTTACAATTTTTTCCTCATTTTTCCCCTACCCACTACCCCAGAATAGCAGTCCCACAGGATATCCCCTCATCCAGTCTGCTCTCATCCATACCTTCTTCCAAACCTCCTTTGAATTTTCCATTAGGGCAAGGTGAATCTCTGAGCCCCAATGCGTGCATATCTTATCTCCCAATTGCATGCAAAATACTATTAATAATAGTATTTATATATATTTGAAACATTTAATTTTAAAACTTTATATTCCAGATCCATTCCCTTCCTCCTTTGTCACCCGATCCTGCTGGGAAAATGAAAAATTTAGTCTATGTTGTACATGTATACCTATGCAAAACATTAACATGTTAGATATATTGTAAGAGACTGGCTACATTTCCCTCCCACCCATCCCTCCCATTCCACCCCCACTTGGTCCATTCCCAACTTTGATCCTGTCCCTCTTTGAAAGTGGGTACCTCCAACCTCCACTGCCTGAAGAATGCCCTCCTCTCCATCATCCCCTCTCTCATCCCCCTTCCCCCTACTCTCCTGCAGGGTGAGATATTCCATTAAGTATGTGTGTCATTCTCTCCCTAAGACAAATTCAATGAGAATATAGTTTTGCTTTTTTGCATTCCTGTTCTTCCTCTCCCCTGCAACCACTTCCCCTTGCCTCTTCTACATGAGATAATTTATCCATACTCAAGTTCTCCCCATCTCCTCCCACCACATTCTTATCTCACCTATTAACTTCACCCCTTAAGTATCATCCCTTCCCACCAAGTTCAACCTGTGCCCTCTATCAATGTATACCTGTAAACATATATACACACATTCACATATGTATTCATAAGCTTCTTCAATTATTTTCATACTGAGAAAGGTTTCATCATTCACAGTTATTGTTTATCCATGTAGGAATGCAAATAGCTCAACTTTGATAAGTTTCTTTTGATTTCTTTTCCCTATTTACCTTCTCAAGTATCTCTTGCTTCCTCTGTCTGAAAGTCCTCTATTCCACTTAATGACTGAATGACCATATTTTCCCCTGAAACAAGACACTCAGTTTTTCTGGGTAGGTAATTCTTGATTTCAATTCCAGGTCCTTTGCCATGTGGTATATCATTTTCCATGTCCTTCGATCCCTCAATGTAGAAGCTGCCAGGTCCTGGGCTGTTTTGATTGTGTTTCCACAATATTGAAATTGTTTCTTCCTGGCTGCTTATAGTATTTTCTCCTTGATCTGCGTCTTCTCGAACCTGGCTATAATATTCCTAGGAATTTGCTTTTTGGGATATTTTTAGGAGGTGATCTGTGCATTCTTTCAACCTCTATTATGCCCTCTGGGTCTAAAATATCAGGGAAATTTTCCTTGAAAATTTCTTGAAGGATGCTTCCTAGGTTCTTTCTTTGATCATGGCTTTCAGGTAGTCCAATAATTTCTAAATTATCTCTCCTGGATCTATTTTCCAGGTCAGTGATTTTTTTCCCATGAGATATTTCACATTGTCTTCTATTTTTTCAAGGTTAAAGCAAGGGTGATTACCCCCCCAAGACTGATCGCTATATCTCCCTACAGTTTGCAGGCCAGGAGCTGGAGCTGCCTCTAAAAACTACAAAATGGCATGTCTCCTCAGCGGCTTCTAGCCCCCAGGGGAGGAAGCTGACACGTTCCCCAAATACTGGTCCTAAAGTCCATGGGGCACTAACCTCTCACTTTGTCCTAGGAATGTCTATGTTGATAATTCTGGAATTGCCACAGCTGCTGGTGTTCTGTGGTCCCTCCAGCCGGCTGCTGGCCCTGCCACCCTGGGGCTAAAACCTCGACTCAGGCGGAATTGTGCTTGGCTCCCAGCACACTGGGTGCTGCACTGCTGGCGCTGCACTGGTCCTTCCTGCAGGGCTGCCGGGCTGTCCTCAGCGGGAGGTTAGCTTTTGTGTATCATTCTGTGGGTGCTGGGACTCCAGAAGTTGTTTAGAGTCCCCTTTTATATAGTTTGGAGCTAGTCTGGGGGGGGGGGGCAAGTGGCTTGGAAACGCTGTTTCTATTCCACCATCTTGGCTCCGCCCCCAATTTCAAACATTCTTGAGGAAAAAACCAGAGTTGTACAGAAAATTTGACATCCAGACACTAGAAGCAAGAGATTCCTGAGAAGGTAATCAGGGAAAAAAATCAAAAGGAACTTATCAAAGTTGACTTATTTACATTCCTACATGGAAAAAACAATAAATGTGACTTATGAAACCTTACTCAGTATGAAAATAATGGAAGAAGGGTGTATGGTCAATTGAATACATATGTGAATGTGTGTATATAAGTTTATAGTTATGCATGGATAGAGGGCATAGGTTGAATTTGCTGGGAAGGGATGATACTTAAGGGATGAAATTATGAGATGAGAGAGGAAAGTGGCAAGAGGAGATGGGGAGAGACAGGGTAAGGTAAACTATCTCATGTAGAAGAAGCAAGGGAAAGTGGATGCAAGGGAGGGGAAGAATAGGAAGGCAAAAAGGCAAAACCACATTCTCATTGAATTTGGTTCAGGGAGAGAATGACATACATACTAAATGGGATATCTCAACCTGCAGCCGAATAAGGGGAAGGGTGGTGAGAGGAGGGATGATGGATGGGAGGGCATTCTTGGGGGGAGGGGAGGTTGGAAATACCCACTATTGAAGATGGACAGGATCAAGTAGGGAATGGACCAGGTGGGGGGTGGGATGGGTGGGAGGGAATTATAAGCAGCCTTGTACAATATATCTACTCTGGTAATGTTTTGCATAGCTAGACATGTACAACATATACTAAATTGCATATCTTCCCAGAGGGAATGGGTGACAAGGGAGGAAGGGAATGGATCTGAAATCCGAGGTCTTAAAATTAAATGATTCAAATATATATAAATACTATTATTAATAGTATTTTGCATGTAATTGGGACATAAGATGTGCAGGCATTGGGCCACAGAGATTCACCTTGCTCTAATGGAAAAATTCGAAAGTGGTATGGGAGAAGATATGAGAGAGAGCAGATTGGAGGAAGTGATATCTTGTAGGACTACTATTCTGGGATGGTGGGTAGGGGAAAAACGGGGGAAAATTTGTAACTCAAAATCTGGCGGAAATGAATGATGTACAACAGAAGTTAATAAAGCATTTGTTTAAAAATATTTTAAAAAATCTTTCTAAGAAAAACATTGATAAGGCTCTCAGATAATTAGTAGACATTTATTTTTTTTTCCTATCAACATCATTTGGAGACTTTTAGCAAATTTTATTCTCTTTCCATTTTCCCTCCTGTTGAAATGAAACTAATGTAGTGCCTTAGTTACTGATGAAACAAAGTTGCCATTGATAAAAGTAGAACCCTGTATCACGGGCAAATATACCATAAGACTCATTTGTATAACAGTTTGAAATTTGAGACTCGTTTCCATGCTGGTTGCTTAGAAATATGTAATGCATTGTGAATACAGACCCTTTTAGTTCTCTACTTATTTATTAGTCATGCAGCTGCATAAGTCATTTAATATTGCATTATTTTTGGAATATGCAATATGGTGAGTAACAGAGAACATAGAGAAATTTATCTGCAAGAATAAACTCAATGAGAATCGGGGGCAAAGAGAAACATATATTAACTTTTTAAGTGCTAATTTCCATTGTGTTATGCTGTGGCTAGGTCTGCACAACAAAAACAAAATTAATAATTGGCAATTATCCTGTAAATTCAGGCTATTCAGTTGAAAGACATTTATCTGACATTTGCATAAATGACAATATTCCGCCAATATATTACAAATATTTGTTCATAGTTCCAAATTATTCTACAATATGTCTGGACCAGTTCATAACTCTGTCAATAGTGCATTAGTGTTCTTATTTTTCCAAATCCTTTCCAGCATTTTTCCTTCTTCTATTATGTTATATTATTTAATATAGTAGATCTGATATGTGTTTCAGAGTTGTTCCCATTATTATTCTTCCAAACAATAGTGTTTATAGTATTTCTATGATTATTGATAAATTTTATTGTATCTGATGAAAAATACCTGATTATATTTTTCGACCATTTATCAGTTGGGCAATAACTTTCTTTTTTTCTGTTTTTTTTTATATATTTGTCTCAATTCCCTATATACTTGAGAAATGAAGTTTTGTCAGAGAAACCTGCTGTAAATCCCCTCCATCTCCCAAGTTTCCTGGTTTCTTTCTAATTTTGGCTGCATTTTTTTGCTTGTGAAAAAAACTTTATTTTTATATTATTTTTATATATTTATTTATATAGTTATATATTTTTTCAAACAATGTAATAAATATTATCCATTTTACCTCTCATGATTCTCTTTACCTCTGCTTTGATAATGTTCTTGTCCCTTATCCATACAACTGATATGCACGTTTTTTCTATATTTCCCTAATCTCCTTCCTATGTTATCACTCCTGATATCTAAATTATGTATTGACATTGGTCTTATTTTGTTATATGGCATGAGATATAATCTATAACTAGTTTCTTTAAAACTTCTTTCCATTTTTTTGTTCCAATTTATTAATTTATTTTTTGTTTAGAATATTATTTTCCACAAAATTTTGGGGTGCACATTTTTCTCCCCTCTTTCCTCTTCCCCACCCCAAAAAGCTAGCCTACTGAATACACCTTTCCCCAATCTGTTCTCTCTTTTATCCTCCCCCATACACTGTAATGCAATGCACAGAAGTTTTCCAGAAGAATGCTATTGTGAATAGCTTTTAAGTTCTGATTACACAGTACAGTGTATACTCTATATATTCCATAACAAATCAAAACAAAACAGAAAATAAAGTTACAACATTCACAATATTAAAACTTATATTCACAAACAGCTGTATCATTGATCTCTACATACAATAGAAAATACAGTTCCTCCACTCTAGGTCACTAGTAAGCTACAATTTCATGAGTACCAATAGAAAGGTCTTTACATCTTGACTTGGGGCCAGTACTCAGATTCCCTGAATCCCCTTCGATGATCCCAGATTATGCCTGGATTTACTAGACTGTCACCTGGGTTCAATGGAAGACAGCTCCCAGTTCCTTGTCCAGCTCTCTGGGTAGGTCCTGCTCCACACTGAAGTTCATAGGTTACAGTCCATCTCAGATCCTTCACAATTTCTGCTCCAGGGAATTCAAAGCTCAAACAAGCCACAAACAAAGTTCCTGCATCCCAATCATGCTTACTCAGTCTTCTCGGCTCCTCTGTCAACCATGGTTTCTTTCTCATTGGCTCCTATTCAGAAGAAGCTCCACCACCTCAAGTTCTCAGGAAATTCTGGCTCAGTTATCCATTCTCTCTTGTGTAGCTGCTCTTCCACTAGATACTGTTCCCAAGAAAATTCTGACTGTGCATCTCTGGGGCTTTTCTTATATACACAACATTAGCTACATCCTATTTCATCCAACCCTGTCTCTTACATCAGCAACAGGACACAGTACTTCATACCTTGTGTTTCCCCAACAGAAGCTTGATCAAATACTAAGGGCTTACTATCTGCTACCTTTGCAAACACAAAGGGATCTTAAAATTAAAATTACGTTACCATTACAATGCCACCCCCAAAATTTCATTTTTTTAACAAATGCTTTATCAATTTCTGGTTTACATCATTCATTTCCTCCAGATTTTGAGTTACAAGTTCTTTTCCCCATTTTTCCCCTACCCACCACCCCAGAATGGTAGTCCCACAAGATATCCCCTCACCCAATCTGCTCTATCCCATATCTTCTTCCATACCCACTTAGACTTTACCATTAGGGCGAAGTGAATCTCTTTGCCCCAATGCCTGAACATCTTATCTCCTAATTACATGCAAAATAGTATTAATAACAGTATTTATATATATTTAAAACATTTAATGATAAAACCTTTAATTTCAGATCCACTCCCTTCCTCCCTTGTCGCCCATTTCCTCTGGGAAAATAAGCAATTCAGTATATGCAGTACATGTATAGCTCTACAAAAACATTAGATAGTAGATGTATTGTAAAAGGCTGCTTATAATTCCCTGCCACCCATCCCAACACCCACCTGATCCATTCATTAATTTGATCCTCTCCCTCTTTGATAGTGGGTACTTCCAACATCCGCACCCCCAAGAATGTCCTCCGCTCCATCATCCCCCATCTTATCCCCCTTCCCCCTACACTCCAGCTGGGTGTGATACCCCATTTAGTATGTATGACATTCCTCCCTGAGTCAGATTTAATAAGAATATGATTTTGTCTTTTTGCCTTCCTGTTCTTCCCCTCCCCTGCAGCTACTTCCCCTTGCTTCTTCCACATGAGATAATTTACCCTACCTTGTCTCTCGCCATCTCCTCTAGCCACTTTCCTCTCTGACCTCATAACTTCACCCCTTAAATATAATCCATTCCCACCAAATTCAACCTGTGCCCTCTATCCATGTATACCTGTAAACATATATACACATATTCACATGTGTATTCATATGCCCCTTTATCCTTCTTCAGTTATTTTCATACTGAAAAAGTTTTCATCAGTCACAGTTAGTATTTTCCATGTAGGAATGCAAATAGTTCAACTTTGATAAGTTCCTTTTGATTTCTTTTCCCTGATTACCTTCTCAGGCATCTCTTGCTTCTTGTGTCTGGATGTCAAATTTTCTATTCAACTCTGTTTTTTTTTTTCCTCAAGAATGCTGGAAAGTCCCCTATTCCACTGAATGACCATATTTTCCCTGAAACAAAATACTCAGTTTTGCAGGGTAGGTGACCCTTGGCTTCAATGCCAACTCTCTGCCCTCTGGAATATCATATTCCATACCCCTGGCTATAATATTCCTGGGAGTTTCTTTTTGGGATATTTTTCAGGAGGTGATCTGTGGATTCTTTCAACCTCTCTTTTACCCTCTGCATCTAAAACATCAGGGAAATTTTCCTTGAGTATTTCTTGAAGGGTGATTTCTAGGTTCTTTCTTTGATCTTGGCATTCAGGTAGTCCAATCATTTTTAAATTATCTCTCCTGGATCTATTTTCCTGGTCAGTGGTTTATCCCATGAGGTATTTCACATTGCCTTCTATTCTTTCATTTATTTGGATCTGTTTAACAGCATTTTGATTTCTCATGATGTCATTAGCTTCCATTTGCTCCAGTCTAACTCTGAAGGAATGAATCTCCTCAGTGAGCTTTTGAGACTCTTTTTCTATCTGGCATATTTGGCTTTTTAAGGCATTCTTCTCCTCATTGCCCTTTTGGGACTCCTTTGCCATTTGAGTTAAGTCTACTTTTTAGGGTGTTATTTTCCTCAGTCAGGCTATTCACTCTTATTTCATACTTTTCCTGCATCCTTCTCATTTCTCTTCCCAATTGTTCCTCCACTTCTCTTATCTGCTTCTTAAGGTCCTCTATTGCTTGTAACATGCTCACATTTTCCTTTGGGGCTTTTGGAGCAAGATTTCTGACCTCACAGTCGTTTGCCTAGGCATGTTGCCACTTAATTACTTGACTTTGGGGCTTGTTGCCACAGTAGGACTCTTCCACCAGACAGGGAACTTCCCTCCCGAATGTTGGGGCCTTCACAATTTTCTGTTCTGGCAAGTTGGATACCCACCCCAGACCTCCCCACAAATGACAATCCACATCCAAGCAGGTTAAAGCAAGAACAATTAACCTCCAAAACTGATCTCTCCATCTCCCTACATTTCGCAGACCGGTAGATGGAGCTGCCACTGCCACTGTAAAATGGCCTCTGTGAGGTGTTGCCTCAGCAGCTTTTCGCCCCCAGGGGAGGAAGCCTCGTGTTCCCCAAACACTGGTCCCAAAGTCCATAGGGCACTAACCTCTTACTTTATCCTAGGCATGCCTGTGCTGATAATTCTGGAATCGCCACAGCTGCTGGTATTCTGGGGTCCCTCCAGATGGCTGCTGGCCTGGCCAACCTGGGCTAAAATCTCAGCTTATGGGGACTCAGCTCCAGGGAAGCTGGGCTGTCAGCTCCCAGATCACTGGGCTGGCCCTGCCTGCAGGGCCACTGAGCTGTCCTCAGCCTGAGGTTAGCTCCTCTGTGTCATACTATCGGTGCTGGGGTTCCACAACACTTAGATCCTTTTATTTAAGAGTATTTTATTCTTCCCCGATTACCAGTGAAAACAGGTTTAACTTTCATTTACCAAAAAAAGAATTCCAAATTTTCTCTCACTCTCACTCCCTCTCCTGAGAAAAGATTATTAAATAAACAATTGCTAATACCAAGGAGAGCCAGATTATTTTTACCTTTTTATTTCCTCTTTCTCTACTAGACCAAATCAATGATAATGATATAATGAGATCACATTTAACAAATTTGTTAATCTTTTTCAGACTCCACCCAACCGGGGAAGCTGTTCTGATTAAAGAGTAAAAAGAAACTAATTTTGATGTATTATTGCTCATTGTATTCTACTCTGCTTGGGTGGGAGTGGAAGAGTAGATCTTTTGTATATATTGCCAAGGCCTTGGGCAGTCTTGGGTACGAGTGACATAATCAAAGTCAATCCCAGTCCTTCAGAAAAATAGGTTAATCTCTCACTATAATATTCATTCTCTCATTATTGACCAATAAAAACTGATTTTTATGTGTCCAGAACACATACTCTTCCATTGTTTTCTCTCTTAGTAGAATTCTAAGAAAGTTGATGGGATGAAGAGATTTATCATTATTTTAGTTAATGTGAAACATTGAATGGCAGAAGAGCAGCTGCAAAGTCACTAGAAAACTGAATTGAATTTGATATCCACACAAAAAATGTTATAACAAAGAAACGCATTTCTCCATTGGTTATTGGTATTTCGTTACTAAATGTTGAATATGATATAATTTATAGTCTTCAAACATGTGAGTTGGATCATAAGCACAATGGTTAATGTAACTGATAAACCAGTTCTCACCCTACATACTGCATTAGTCCTATGTTGTATGAGAATTGCACATAAGTGTGAACAGCTCTGTAAATGACAACCTACTGATTTGTTATTCTATGCCTTCTAAACATACATACTAGGGAAGTGATTGATGATGGTGTTAAATCATTTGAAACTTCAGAGTTGTAAACTGTTAAAATATTAGCTTTTATCCTCATGTTCTATTACTGATATAATAATTTTATACCAAATGCACATGGAGAGTATGAATTTGAAAGTTGTGTGGAGCCAAGATGGCGGAACAGAAACAGCAACTTTTCTAAGCTCCACCGTGAATCCTGTCACTAACCTTAACAATTAAATTTGAATGGATTTTGGAGTGTCAGAATCCACTGGGAGACAGAGAGAGGCAGAATTCAGCCCAGGAAAGTTCCCATGTGGGTCCGGGCAGGGGCAGCACAGAGCACGTGGGGGCTGCATGAGAGAGCAGACTACAGGAGAGAGAGAAGGATCCCCAGCTAGCAGACTCCCCCACACCAAGGATGATTCTCAGCCATCTCACCAGCATCTCACTACAGGACAGGAGGATCCATCAGAGTTTGGTAAGAGATAGCCCGGGGCCCTCAGCAGAGACAGCAGCTTCTTCTGGGGCAATCAGATCCCAGCCTGGAAGTTAAAAATCTCCTGCCTAATTTTCCAGGGACTAGGATGTCAAAGTAAACTCTGGCTGCTCTGATTCCCACTCCCTGAACAAGAAAAGCCAGAGATAAATATCCCACCCAGAGTAAAATCCTGAAATAGTGGAAATAGCCTAAGGCTTAGGAGCCACTGAGAAAAGAGTGTAACTGAGGCAGCAAGGAGTCTGAAGAGAAGAGGGGGAGTGGAGCTAACAAGTCTCACCTCACCTGACAAGCAAAAGCCTGGCTGAACTGTAGCCCAGCAGCACAGAGGCAGAAATCTGAAGTGGCCAGACCACCCCTACCCCACAGATTACTCTGTGAGCAGTCATTATTTTTAAAAAATGCTGTAATCATTATTGATTAGAGAAAAGTAAATCATAACAACTCTTAGGTACCATAGAACACAAATCAGATTGTCACACATGCCAAAAGAAGAAAATAACTCATTTTTCAGAAGATGTGGAAAAATTCGAACACATGCATTTTTGATGGAATTGTGAAGTGATCCAATCATTCTGGAGAGCAATTTGGAACTATGTCCAAAGGGCTAAAAAACTGTTCATACTCATTGACCTAGCAATACCACTTCTAGGTATGTATATAAAAGATGATGCAGATGAGAAAAGTGCCCAGGGTAATGGGAAGAAAAAGAATACTAAGCACCTTGTTTCAGTTATTTAAGTATTTAGCAACTTTTTTGAGCCCTGCTTTGTGATTTGAAGGTGGGAGGAACTTGATTGCTCAACAGGAAGTTTGGAACAGGAAGGAGAAGAACTGAGAAGGAGAACACTTGTGGTTAGCACTCTGTGTGTCAGTTATATCTGTGTTGATTTGTGTTTCTTATTTTCTGTCTCTTGAACTGTGTTATGTTGTCAGAAAGAAGCCTTCTGTATGTTTTTTTGTTTGTTTGTTTTTTTGATTTTTGAAGGGCAATTGGGGTTAAGTAACTTGCCCAAGGTCACACTGCTAGGTATTTTTCTGTTTGTTTGTTTGTTTGTGTGTGTGTGCGTTAAGTGTCTGAGGTCAGATCCGAACTCAGGTCCTTCTGACTCCAGGGCCAACACTCTACTCACTGCGCCACCTAGCCGCCCCTGTTGTTTATGTTAATTTGTCCAATCTGTCTGCTGATAGAGTACTTTGCTGTTCTTACAGAAGCCCTGTGACCTTACTGCTGGTTTAGAAACCCTGCAAGAAGATTCCCATTGTCATTCCCCATGTCATCTTATGTAGGAATTTGAAATATAATACTTTTATAACTTAGATTTTACCGTCTTTTTACTTTAATTCTTTATTCCTATCATCACATGTAAAAACAATTTTGAATATTTGTATTTTTTTAATATTGAGTTCCAAATTCTCTCCCATCCCCTACTATTTCCATTCATTGAGAAGGCAAGCAAAATGCTATAGGTTACACATGTCAGACAGAAGCCTTCTGTCTGTTGTTTGTGTTACTTTGTCAGATCTATATGCTGATAGAGGACTTTGCTGTTCTTCCAGAAGCCCTGGGACCTTATTGTTGGTTCAAAAACCCTGAAAGAGGATTCCCATTGTTACTTACCATGTCATCTTTTGTAGGAACTGAAAATACTATATTTTAAAAACAAATATTTTCTTTTCTTTTCTATTTTGATACTTATTCTCCTCATTACATGTAAAAATAATTTTTAATATTTCTATTTTTTTTAACATATTGGGTTCCAAAGTCTCTCCCTATCATGCTTTGGTACCTACCATTCTTGAGGAGGAAGCAAAATGTTAAAGGTTATACATGTTCATTCAAAATATATTTCCATGGTAGTCATATCTTGAAAAAAAATAGACAAACAAAATGAAACAATATAATAAAGTTTTTAAAAAATGCATACTTTTAAGCAGAAATATTCAAAAAATATGCTTTTCATATCATGATGTAAATGAATATATATAAATAAATAAATAAATGAATGAATGAATGAATGAATGAATGAATTAGTTAATGAATTAATTAAATGTGGAGTAAAGTGCCAGGTAAAAAAGAGATGGTCATTTATTGGGAGGAGAATAATCTGATCTTAAAGAATGAGTGGTCCAGTGGGTAGAGTCAAGATCACAGAGTAGAAAAAGGACTTCTGCACAGCTCCAGCTCCCACCTTCCTCAATTAAATGTGGAGGAGACTCTGAACAAACTTTGGAGCTACAGAACCCACAAAATGACACAAAGAAGCTAACTTCCCACTTAGGAAAGCCAGGCAACCCGGCAGGAGTCAGCCAGCAAAACACTCTGGGAGCTGAACACAGCCTTGTTCAAGCCAGAGATTTTAGCCCCAGGGTGGGCCTTACCAGCCACCACCCTCTTCTGGAGGGACTCCAGAACACCAGCAGCTGCTAATGCTAAAGTGAGAGGTCAGTGCAGTATGGACCCACTAATTAGGAGTGAGTCAGTCCTCTTTTCCCAGCCCTGGCCAGGCAGATACTGAGGAGCAGCAGTGCAGCCACAGCCATGCTGCTGCTTCAGCTTCTGGGCTGCAGACTGCAGGAGGAACAAGCAACCAAGCTGAGGGGTAATTGCTCTTGCTTTAGCCTGGTTGGATCTGTATTGCAGTCTAGTCTGGAGGTCTTGGGGTGTGTGACCAGTTTGCTGGAATAGGTGCAGGCTTCATAGAGGGCACCTAACTAGTACCTATGGCAGCTGAGAAAACCCCAGCATTTAGGACAGAAATTCCCCTGGCTGGTGGCAGAGTCATAACTGCGGCAAAAAACCCACAAGTCAAGTAATTGAATGGCAACATGAGAAGGAAAAGGAAGCAAAACAAAAAGAAAACTCCAACATTAGACTCCTATTTGGGGGACAAAAAGGATCAAAGCATGGAACAAGAGGAAGTCAGTGAAGTCAGAACTCTTGCACCAAAAGCTTCAAAAGAAAATATAAGCTGGTTACAGGCCATAGAGGACCTTAAGAAGCAGATAAGAGAAGTGGAGGAAAAATTTGGAAGAGAAATGACAAAGATGCAAGAAAATTATGAAACGAGAATTAGAAGGCTGATAGAGGAAAATAACAACTTAAAAAATAGACTCACTCAAATGGCAAAAGAAGCTTATAAAGGCAATGTGGAGAAGAATCCTTTAAAAAGCCATGTTTGCCAGATGGAAAAGGAATCTCAAAAGCTCACTGAGGAGAATCATTCCTTCAGAATTACATTGGAGTAAACGGAAGCTAGTGACTTTATGAGAAAACAAGATGCTATCAAACAGATCCAAATAAATGAAAGAATAGGAAAAGAAGAAGAAGTAGTCCAAGAAAAAAGTCATAGAAACAATCAAGAATTTCATGAAAGAGGATAATAATAATAATAGTAATAATATTACATAAAATTATGGGTTAAAGTCAATGCAAGATAGGGGAAATTTTGCATCTGCTTATATGAATAAAATATAGAAAGAAGGAATTACTAAATTGTGCTTGCAGCTAAAAAACAAGAAAAAGAACAAGTTTGAAAACTCAAATTAAATACAAAATTAGAAATTCTGGAAATCGAAGGAGAGAGAAATAAACTTTAAAGTAGAAACATGTTGAACTAACAAAACTAAAAGCTAATTTTATGAAAAAAATAGTTAAATTATTGACTAATATGATTTTTAACAAGAGAATATTAACTTATCAGTATCAGAAAAGGGTGAATTCACCTCCAATGGAGAGGAAATTAAGGCAATAATTAGGATCAATTTTGACCAATTACATGTCAAAAAATATGAAAATCTAAGTGAAATGGATGATTACAAACAAAAGTTATAAATTGTCCAGGTGAATAGAACAGTGAAGAATATACTTAAATAACCTAATTTTAGAGGAAGAAATTAAACAAATCATCAATGTACTCCCTCAAGGGGAAAAATATTCAGGAATTCTATCAAACTTTGTAACAACAAATTCCAATACTATAGAAATTATTTGGAAAAAGAGGGGGGCATTATTAAATTATTTTTATGATACAAATACATGACTGATACCTAAATCAGGAAGAGCCAAAACAGAGAGATAATTGTAGACTAACTTCCCTAATGAATATTTATACAAATTTTTTTAAAGATGTACATTACCAAAGAGATTAAAACAATTTATCATCGGGTTGGGTTTATAACAGGAATGCAGAACTAGTTCAATAGTAGAAAAATTATCAGCATAGTGGTCCATATCAATAACAAAATTAACAGAAGTCATAACATCTCAATAAATACTGAAAAAAGCTTTTGACAAAAAACCTATTACTATTAAAAACATAAGAAAGCTTGAGAATAAATGATAATTCTTAAAATAGTCAGTAATATCTATCTAAAACTATTGGCAAAATTATATATAAATGGGATAAGCAGGAACCTTTCCCCATAAGATAAAGGGTAAAACAAAAATGCCCATTAACACCACTGTTATTCATTATTGTACTAGAAATGTTAGCTTTAGCAATAAGAGAAGAAAAAGAAATTGAAAGAATTAGAATAGGCAGTGAAGAAAAAAAAAACTATCACTCTTTGTAGCTGATATGATGATATATTTAGAGAATCTTAGAGAACCAAGTAAAAAAAAGTTTCTTGAAAAAATAACAACTTGAAGATGGCAGAGGAGAAATAGCACTTCGAAGGCACTCCAGCCCACACCACTTCCAAACCATGTAAAAGGTAGACTCTGAACAACTTCTGGAGCTCCAGCACACACAGAAGGAAATAGAGAAGCTAACCTCCCACTGAGGAGAGCACGGCAGGCCAGCAGGGAATGGCGAGTGCAGTGCACTGGGAACCAAAAGCACTACACTATGGGAGCCAAGCCCAGGCCTGCTTGAGTCATGATTTTAGCCCCAGGGAGGCCTGGCAAGCAGCTGGCTCCAGGGACCCCAGAACACCAGCAGCCATAGCGGTTCCAGAATTATCAACACAGATATGCCTAAGACAAAGTGAGAAATTAGTGCCCTGTGGACTTTAGGACCAGTATTTGGGGAAAGCGTCAGCTTCTTCCCCTGGGGGTGAGAAGCATTTGAGGAGACATGGCACAGACACCATTTTACAGCTTCAGTTGCAGCTTTAGCTCCTGGCCTACAAACTGTAGGGAGATCCAGCGATCAGTCTTAGGGGGTAATCATTCTTGCTTTAACCTCCCTGTATCTGGATTACGGTCTGGGGTGGAGGTCTTGGGGTGGGTATCCAGCTTGCCAGAGCATGTGGAGGATCCAGAGAGAGCACCCAACTAATAACTCTGGAAGTTGTGAAGACCCCAATGTTTGGGAAGGAAGCTCCCCTGTCTGGTGGCAGAGTCCTACTGTGGCAACAAGCCCTAAGGTTAAGTAATTAAGTGGCAACATGCCTAGGGAAGGGAAATAAAATAAACAGAAAAATGGAACATTAGACTCCTATTTTGTGGGCAAAGAGGATTGAAGCATGGAAGAGGAGGAGGACTGGGAGGTCAGAAACCCTGCCCCCAAAGGCCCAAATTAAAATATGAGTGGGTTACAGTCCATAGAGGACCTTAAAAAGTATTTGAAAAACTAAGAGAAGTGGAGGAAAAATTGGGAAGAGAAATGAAAAGGATGCAGGAAAAGTATGAAATGAGAGTCAACAGCCTGACTGAGGAAAATAATAGCTTAAAATTACTCTAACTCAAATGGCAAAGGAGGCTCAAAAGTGCAATGGGGAGAAGAATGCCTTAAAAGCCAAATTTGCCTAAAGGTCACTGAGGAGATTCATTCCTTCAGAGTTAGACTGGAGCAAATGGAAGCTAGTGACTTTATGAGAAATCAAGATGCTGTTAAACAGGTCCAAACAAATGTAACAATAGAAGGCAATATGAAAAATCTCATGGGAAATACCACTGACCTGGAAAATAGATCCAGGAGATATGATTTAGAAATTATTGGACTACCTGGAAGCCATGATCAAAGAAACAACCTAGAAATCATCCTTCAAGAAATTTTCAAGGAAAATTGCCCTGATGCTTTAGACCCAGAGGGCAAAACAGAGGTTGAAAGAATCCACAGATCACCTCCTGAAAATATCCCAAAAAGAAAACTCTCAGGAATATTATAGCCAGGTTCCTGAAGTCCCAGATCAAGGAGAAAATACTATAAGCAGCCAGGAAGAAACAATTTCAATATTGTGGTAACACAATCAGTTTAGCACAGAACCTGGCAGCTTCTACACTGAGGGATGGAAGGGCATGGAATATGATATTCCAGAGGGCAAAAGAGCTGGGAGTTGGGGGCGGCTAGGTGGCACAGTGAGTATAGCATCTGCCCTGGTGTCAGAAGGACCTGAGTTTGGACCTGGCCTCAGACACAAGGCACACACAAACAAAAACCTAGCCGTGTGATCTTGGGAAAGTTACTTAACCCCAATTGCCCTCCAAAAGGCATAAAAAGAGCTGGAAGTAAAACCAGGAACCACCTACCCAGAAAAACTGAGTATCTTGTTTTAGGGGAAAATATGGTCATTCAGTGGAATAGCATTCTTGAGGAAAGACCAGAGTTGAATAGAAAATTTGACATTCAGATATAAGAAGCAATAGATGCTTGAGAAGGTAATCAGGGAAAAGAAATCAAAAGGAACTTATCAAAGTTGTACTTTTTACATCCGTACATGGACAAACAATAACTGTGAATGATGAAACCTTTCTCAGTATGAAAATAATTGGAGAAGTGTATATGGGCATGTGAATACATATATAAATGTGTGTATATATGTTTACAGGTATACATGGATAGAGGGCACAGGTCAAATTTGGTGGGAAGGGATGAAATTAAAAGGTGAGAGAGGAATGTGGCAAGAGGAAATGGGGAGAGACAGAGTAGGATAAACTATTTCATGTATAAGAGGCAAGGGGAAGTGGTCGCAGGGGAGGGGAAGAATAAGAAGGCAAAAAGGCAATACCATATTCTCCTTGAATTTGGCTCAGGGAGAGAAGGACATACATACTAAATGGGATATGTCACCCTGCAGGAGAGTAGGGGTAAGGGGATGAGAGGGGGAATGATGAAGGGGAGGGCTTTCTGGGGGGAGGAGCATTTGGAACTACCCACTTTCAAATAAGGACAGGATTAAAGTAGGGAATGGACCAGGTTGGGGGGTGGGATGGACAGGAGGGAAATATAAGCAGTCTTTTACAATATATCTACTATGGTAATGTTTTGCATAGTTATACATGTACAACACATACTGAATTGCTTATCTTCCCAAAGGGAGTGGGTGACAAGGGAGGAAGGGAATGAATCTGAAATTCAAAGTTTTAAAATTTAATTTTTCAAATACATACAAATACTATTATTAAAACTATTTTACATGTAATTGAAAGATAATATGTGCAGGCATCGGGGCACAGAAATTCACCTTGCCCTAATGGTAAAGTTGAAGGGGGTATGGGAGAAGATATGGGAGAGAACAGATTGGATGAGGGGATATCTAGTGGGACTGCTATTCTGGGGTGGTGGGTAGGGAAAAAAATGGGGGAAACTTGTAACTCAAAATCTGGTGGAAATGAATGATGTAAACCAGAAGTTGATAAAGCATTTCTTTAATAAAAAAAAAAAAAAACTTGAGTAAATTTGTAGGATATAAAATAAACCCACAGAAATCAATGTCCTTAGTATATATTACATACAATCCCTGGCAGCAAGAGATAGAATGGGAAATTCTGTTTAAAGCTACTGTAGATAATAGAAAATACTTGATGGTCTACCAGAGAAGACAAACCCAGCAAGTACGTCAATAAATTACAAAACTCTTTTCATACAATTTTAGAAGTAAAGAAAAGGAATATATATATATATATATATATATATATATATACCGATTGCTCATGGTTAGGCTGAGCAATAGAATGACAATTCTACCTAAATTAATTTACTTATTTAGTGCCATACCAATCAAATTACAAAAAAAAAAAAAAAATTAAAGATCTAGAAAAAAATAAAATTCGTCTGAAAGAAGAAAAAGTCAAGAATATACAGGAAATTAATAAAAAAAATCAAAGGAAGTTAGACTACATCGGATATAAAACTTATATCATAAAGTGATATTCTTTAAAACTATCTGGCACAGGCTAAGAAATTGAGTGGTTGCTCAGTGAAATAAATTAGGTACACAAGACAGTAGTATATGACTACAAGTGATCTCCTATTGGATAAATTTTGTTACTGTCTATAGTATTCTCCTGATTCTTCTCATTTCACTTTGCATTGGTTCACATAAATATTTCCAGGATTTCTTTGAGAGCTTCTTGATTGACATTCCTTGTAGCAAAATACCATTGTATCACAATCATATACTCTTACTTGTTTAGCACTTCCTCAGTTGATAGGAATCATCTCAACTTTCAATTCTTTACAACATAAAAGAGTTACTTATTAGAACTGCTTTGTACAAAAAATGGTATTTTTCCTTTTGTTAATTTGCTTTTTATTTCATTAGGATGTATATTTAGTATTGGTGCTCCTTGATTTAAACCCAGATACTCCTGACTCCAAGGGAAAAACTCTACTCTCTGAACCACCTAGGTGGCTGAGTTATCCTTCAAAGACAAATTTTATACAAAGAAGTGTAAAGGAATGGATATTTAATGGTGTTATATCATATGTGGGAAAAACTAGTAAAGAATATATTTTAAGGATAGAGAGACCTTATCCATGCAACTTCTATCCATGCCACATTAAATGAGCAACTATTCTAGTTAGGTGTAAGGTTGGCCCAGCACATATAAACTATTTACATTAATATAATTTAATGACCGCTAACATTAACAGCCAAGATATGTGCCATAATGTATTATGCTGGTGAATTCTAAGACTGTGGACTAATACACAGTTATGATATATTCTACTTGATTACACCCTGTAAGAAAAGATGAATCATTCTCAGAGTACTTCAAAGATACAAATGCAATTGGAAGTCATAATTCTAAGAGTGTTGCACCTTTTGGATACCCATGACTCTTATCTTTAAAGGTCATTATACTGTTCTGTGTATCTATCTTTTTTTTTTTTTAAAGCAATTGGGGTTAAGTAACTTGCTCAAGGTTACACGGCTAGTCATTATTTATGCGTGGGTGCTCATTTTCTGAGGCCGGATCTGATCTCGGGTCATCCAAACTCGGAGGCCGGCCCTCTTACTCACTGCGCCACCTAGCCGCCCCTTTAGGGCAATTGGGGTTAAGTAACTTGCCCAAGGTTACACGGCTAGGTTTTTGTTTGTATGGATTAAGTGTCGGAGGCCGGCTCCGAACTCAGGTCCTTCTGATTCCAGGGCCGGCGCTCTATTCACTGCGCCACCTAGCCGCCCCGTGTGTATCTATCTTTTAAGTGTATTGTCTCCCTCACTCACAAGAAATGTCAGTTCCTTGAGGGAAGGGACTATTTTCATCTTTTTTTTTTTTAAATTCCCCAGCACTTAGCATATTTGCCTGACTTATTGACTATCTGACTAAGGGCTGTGCTTCCAAAGGCCACACCAAAACTGGAGGGCAATGTTACATGAAGAAAGTTTCCAGAACGGAATGATCATTTATACTAAAGAATATATCACTTTACTGATTATAATTCCACTTTTGCACTATAATTCATTTATCAACATTTTTATTTGCAACAAAACAGAGAAAAACTATAAACCTCTCTTTTTTGTTGTGTTCACATAATTCCAAACAAATGATTTAAAGTTACATTCTTTAATTTTTTTACTCATATTCAAAATTAGATACTTGCTTTTTTATGAAAAGCATGTTTCTACTTTTAAAGAAGTGTTCTATAAGAATATAAAAATTAAACTCACCAGAACAGAATTCAGAAGATTGAAACACTTCCAGAAGTGGTGGTTTCCAAACTTCTTAACCCATAAACGTCAAAGGGAAATTGAAAGGTTACTGGGGGAAGTCTGTTGGATCTCAGTGAGAGAATACCATGGTATGGCCTCTGCCCCTGGAGCAACAGAGTGACAATAGCTAGAGTTGCTGCTGTGGTGTCTAACTTCTGTGCTCCAGAACCACAGATTGAGGGGGGACCAAGTGACTGTCCAGAGTGTAACTGCATGACTCTTTGCTGGCACTAATACAGGATCATGTCCTTTTGCCCTGCTTGCACCTATGACACAGGCTTGGGTGGTGCTTCTGGGGTGAGGAGCGTTAGTGTGTCAGAGCTTGTTGAGGCTGTGGAGAGGGAATCCTCCTCACAGATCTGAGGTAGGTTCCTAGAAAAAGCTCTGAGAACAGCTGTGCAAAACCCCAGAAATTTGGAACACAGCACTCTTCACTCTGGAAGCAGAGTTCTACCATGGCAAAGAGCACAAATGTCAAGTATATGGCTGGCAAAATGAGAAAACAAATGAAGCAAAATCAAACTATAGAATCGTTTTTTGATGACGAAGAAGACCAAAATATAGAATCAGAAGAAGACAAAAAAGTCAAAATTCCTGCATCAAAAAATTCCAAGTAAAACATAAACTGGTTGTAGGCCATGGAAGAGCTCAAGAAGGATTTCAAAAAAACTAGGATGAGGAGTGGAGAACTTGGGAAGGGAAATGAGAATGGTGCAAGAGAATCATGAAAAATGAGTCAATAACCTGCTACAGGAGACCTGCAGAATACTGAAAAAAGAAAACCTTAAAAATAGACTAACTAAAATGGAAAAACAGGTCCTAAAAGCCAATGAGGAGAGAGCTTTAAAAAGCAAAATGAGATAGATGTTAAAGGAATTTAAAAAGAAAAATGTAGAAAATAAGTATTTCAGAATTAGATTGAAGCAAATGGAAACTAATGCCTTTATTGGGAACTCAAGATACTATAAAACATATCCAGATAAATGAAAAAAAAAATAGAGGTAAATGTGGAATATCTCATTGGAAAAACCACTGACATGGAAAATAGATCCAGGAGAGATAATTTAAAAATTACTGGACTAACTGAAAGCCATGATCAAAAAAAGAGACTAGAGGCAGCCAGGTAGGTGGCACAGTGAATAGAGCATGGGCCCTGGAGTCAGGAGTACCCGAATTCAAATCTGTCTTGAGACACTTAACACAAAACTAGCCATTTGACCTGGGGCAAGTCACAACCCCAATTCCCCTACATTCTCCCCTACAAAAACAAGAGAGAGAGAGAGACAGAGAGAGACAGAGAGAGAGAGACAGAGAGAGAGAGACAGAGAGAGACAGAGAGACAGAGAGAGAGAGAGACAGAGAGACAGAGACAGAGAGACAGAGAGAGAGAGAGAGTCTAGATATTTTTATTCAATTTTATTTTATTAAATTTTTTATCTATTAATAATTTACATTGTTTAATTACAACATTGAGTTTCACAATCCCTTGAGGTTCAAATTTTCTCCAAAACTGCCCAAAATGTGTTCATATAGTTGCTGGGTTTGCTTTGGCAGGTAGATTCCCAAATATTTTATAGTGTTTAAAGTAACTTTAAATGGAATTTCTCTTTTTATTTCTTGCTTTCAGACGAAGTTAAATATGTATAGGAATGCTGAGGATATCTGTGGGTTTATTTTATGTCCTGCAACTATGAAACATTTATTTTTTTTAATTAAACAAATGCTTTATTAACTTCTGGTTTACATAATTCATTTCCACCAGATTATGAGTTACATTTTCCCCCCATTTTTTCTCTACCCACCACCCCAGAATAGCAGTCCCACTAGATATCCCCTCATCCAATCTGCTCTCTCCCATATCTTCTCCCATATCCCTTTCCATTTTGCCATTAGGGCAAGGTGAATCTCTGAGCCCCAATGCCTGGACATCTTATGAAACATTTAATTTTAAAAAGATTTTCTCAGTCACAATTATTGTTTTTCCATGTAGGAATGTTAATAGTTCAACTTTGGTAAGTTCCTTTTGATTTCTTTTCCCTGATTACCTTATCAAGCATCTCTTGCTTCTTGTGTCTGAATGTCAAATTTTTAATTTAACTCTGGTTCTTTCCTCAAGAATGCTTGAAAGTCCTCTATTCCACTGAATGATCGTATTTTCCCCTGAAACAAGATACTCAGTTTTGCTGGGTAGATGACCCTTGGCTTCAATCCCAGCTCTTTTGCCCTCTGGAATATCATATTCCATGCCCTTCAATCCTTCAGTGTAGAAGCTGCCAGGTCCTGGGCTATTCAGATTGTGTTTCCACAATATTGGAATTGTTTCTTCCCGGTGCTTGTAATATTTTCTCCTTGATCTGGGAGTTCTGGAACCTGGCTATAATATTCCTATGAGTTTTCTTTTTGGGATCTTTTTCAGGAGGCGATCGGTGGATTGTTTCAACCTCAATTTCCCCCTCTGGTTCTAAAACATCAGGGGAATTTTCCTTCAGAATTTCTTGAAGGATGATTTCTAGGTTCTTTCTTTGACTGTGACTTTCAGGTAGTCCAATAATTTTTAAATTATCTCTCCTGGATTTATTTTCCAGGTCAGTGGTTTTTCCCATGAAATATTTCGCATTGCCTTCTATTCTCTCATTTGTTTGCATCTGTTTAACAGCATCTTGATTTCTCATAAAGTCACTAGCTTCCATTTGCTCCAATGTAAATCTGAAGGAAAGAATCTCCTCATTGAGCTTTTGAGATTCTTTTTCAATCTGGCAAATTCGGCTTTTTAAGGCATTCTTCTCCTCATTGCCTTTCTGGCCCTCTTTTGACAGTTGAGTTAGTCTATTTTTTAAGGTGTTGTATTCCTCAGTCAGGTTGTAGACTGTCATTTCGTACTTTTCTTGCATCTTTATAATTTCTCTTCCCAATTTCCCCCCACTTCTCTTATCTGCTTCTTAAGGTCCTCTGTGGCCTGTAGCCAGCTTGTATTTTTAATTTAAACAAATGCTTTATTACCTTCTGTTTTACATCATTCATTTCCGCCAGATTTAGAATTACAATCATACCCCCCGCCCTACCAACCCTCCCAGAACATCAGTCCCGCACAATATTGCTTCCTCCAATATGCTCTCTCCCATACCTTCTCCCATGCCCCCTTTGATCTCTGTATTAGAGGAAGGTAAATCTTTGTGTCCCAATGCCTGCACATCTTATCTCCGAGTTACAAGCAAAAGAGTATTAATAATAGTATTTTTATATATTTGAAACATTTAATCTTAAGACCTTGAATTTTAGATGCATTTCCTTCCTCCCTTGTCACCCATTCCTTCTGGGAAGATAAGTAATTCAGTATATGTTGTACATGTCTAGCTATGCAAAACATTATAATAGTTGATATATTGTACAGGGCTGATTATAATTTCCTCCTACTCATCCCATTCCCCACCTGGTCCATTCCCCACTTGATCCTGTCCTTCTTCCATAGTGGTTACCTCAAAAATCCCCTCCCCCCAAGGGAGGATCCTCAAAAATCCCCCTCCCTCCCTCCCATCCATCATCCCTCCTCTCATCCCCCTTCCCCCTATTCTGCTGTAGGTTGAGATATCACATTTAGTATGGATGTCATTCTCTCCCTGAACTAAATTCACTGACAATATGGTTTCGCCTTTTTGCCTTCCTATTCTTCCCCTCCCCTGCAACCACTTCCCCCTGCTTCCTCTACATGAGATAGTTTACCCCACCCTGTCTCTCCCCATCTCCTCCTGCCTCTTTCCTCTCTTACCTCACAACATCACCCTAGTTGGTATCCTACCTACCAACCAAATTCAACCTATGCCCTCTATCCATGTATAACTGTAACCATATACACACACATTCACATATGTATTCACATGACCATAAAACCTTCTTCCATTATTTTCATAGTGAGAAAGATTTCCTCAGTCACAGTTATTGTTTTTTTTTTTCCATATAGGAATGTAAATAGTTCAACTTTGATAAGTTCCTTTTGATTCAGTTTCCCTAATTGCCTTCTCAGGCATCTCTTGCTTCTTGCATCTGTATGTCAAATTTTCTATTCAATTCTGGTTTTTTCCTCAAGAATGCTTGAAAGTCCTCTATTCCACTGAATAACCATATTTTCCACTGAAACAAAATATTCAGTTTTGCTGGGTAGGTGACCCTTGGGTTCATTCCCAGCTCTTTATCCCTCTGGAATATGGTATTCCATGCCCTTCAGTCCCTCAGTGTAGAATCTGCGAGGTCCTGTGCTATTCTGATTGTGTTTCCACAGTATTGAAATTGTTTCTTCCTGGATGCTTGTAGTATTTTCTCCCTGATCTGGGGATTCTGGAACCTGGCTATAATATTCCAATGAGTTTTCATTTTGGAATCTTTTTCAGGAGGTGATTGTTGGATTCTTTCAACCTCTATTTTCCCCTCTGTATCTAAAACATCAGGGCAATTTTCCTTGAGAATTTCTTGAAGGGTGATTTCTAGGTTCTTTCTTTGATCATGGCTTTCAGGTAGTCCAGTGCTTTTTAAATTGTCTCTCCTGGATCTATTTTCCAATTCAGTGGTTTTTCCCATGAGATATTTCACATTGCCTTCTAATCTTTCATTCTTTTAGATCTGCTTAACAGCATCTTGATTTCTCATAAAGTCATTAGCTTCCATTTGCTCCAGTCTAACTCTGAAGGAATGAATCTCCTCAGTGAACTTTTGAGATTCTTTTTCCATCTGGCAAATTCGACTTTTTAAGGCATTCTTCTCCTCATTGCCCTTTTGGGTCACCTTTGCCATTTGAGTTAGTCTATTTTTTAAGGTGTTGTTTTATTCAGTCAGACTGTTGACCCTCATTTCATACTTTTCCTGCATCCTCCTCATTTCCCTTTCCAATTTTTCCTCCACTTCTCTTATTTGATTTTTAAAGTCCTTCTTAAGGTCCTCTATGGCCTGTAACCTGCTCATGTTTTCCCCTGGGGCTTTTGGAGCAGGACTTCTGACCTCTGACTGCTCCATGCTTCGACACACTTTGCCCCCAAAATAGGAGTCTAGGTTTGCAGTTTTCTGTTTAATTTGTTTCCTTTGCCTTGGCATGTTGCCACTTAATTACTTTACTTTTGGTGTTGTTGCCACACTATGGTTCTGCTGGCAGACAGGGGTATTTTCATCCCAAATATGTAGGGGACAACTTCCGTTTCTGACAAGCTGGAAACCCACCCATGACCTCCACCCCAGATCACAATCCAGATCCAGGGAGGTTAAGGCAAGGGCGATTACATCCCAAGACTGATCACTGGATCTCCCTACATTTTGCAGGCCAAGAGCTGGAGTTGCCTCTGAAAACTACAAAATGGCGTGTCTCCTCAGCGGCTTCTAGCCCCCAGGGGAGGAAGCTGACATGTTCCCCAAATACTGGTCCCAAAGTCCATAGGACACTAACCTCTTACTTTGTCCTAGGAATATCTATGTTGATAATT
>WOXC01005674.1:0-67500 GCA_011680675.1 Gymnobelideus leadbeateri | reverse complement strand
AATGGTCAAAGGATATGAACAGACAGCTTTCAGAGAAAAAAAATTAAAGATATATATAAGCCTATGAATAAATGCTCTAAATCACTATTGATTAGAGAAATGCAAATCAAAACAACTCTGAGATACCACATCTCTCCAGTCAAATTGGCTAAGATGACAAAACAAGAAAATGACAAATGTTGGAGAAGATGTGGGCAAATTTGGAACACTAATGCATTGCTGGTGGAGTTGTGAACTTATTCAGCCATTCTGGAGAGCAATCTGGAATTATGCCCAAAGGACTATAAATAATTTCATATCTTTGACCCAGCAATACCACTTCTGGGGTTACATTCCACAGAGATCATAGAAGAGGGAGGAAGACCCATATGTACAAAAATATTTATAGCATCTCTTTTTGTGGTTGCAAAGAATTGGAAATTAAAGGGGTGCCCATCGATTGGGGAATGGCTAAACAAATTCTGGTATGAATATAATGGAATATTATTGTGCTATAAGAAATGAGGGGGTGACGGATTTCATATTTACCTGGAGAGGCTTATACAAACTGATGCTGAGTGAGAATTGTATAATGAGGAGAAATTTTTATACAATCACACACACACAACTTATGTGTGATGATCAACTCTGAAAGACTGGACTCTTTTCAGTAATGCAGTTATATAAGTCAATCCCGAAAGACTCATGGAGGAGAGAAATGCAGCATCCAGAGATATAACAAGAAAGACCTGAGCTTGAATCCTGATGTAAGCAAACTAATCGATCTTTTTCTTTTGATTGTTTGGTTTTATGTCTTCTTTACCATTTTTCATCCCACCTAGTACAATACGCCTTTGTAATTGGATTAATGTCTAATATGAATATATTTGCAGATCCTATACTGGACTATATGCTGTTGTGGGGATTGGGGGAAGGGAGGTAAAGGTAATCTGAAAATCAAGGAACTATAGAATTAAGAATTGAGTCTTGTTAGCTAAAACTAAACTAATAAATTAATTTAAAAAATAAATAAACAAATTCAAGGTGCTTTACAAAGGCTAATACAAAAAACGAAATATACAAATGCTTTTTTTAAAAAAAGTTTTCCACATACAAATTATTTATCCATTAATTGGCAAATTAAGCTCCATCACCTTGACTACCATCTCTTTAAGAGTCTGATGGAAGCAACCCAGTATTCTAAAACTAATAGCCTTTGTATTAGCAATATTTCCACCAGAGGGTGCATAACTATAATCTTGAAATGCAAATTCTGTGAAAATATATCTTAGCAATTGATCCCACATGTTCTGTCAGCACATCTATTGAAGACTCAGAAAAAGAAAGTTCTTGTCACCACCAAAGTCTATGTCACTGTCAATTGGTTTACCATCAAAAATGATGTAATTTTATCAGTGAAAATGACAATAAAAAGGCACAGAGTGCTTTGCCACCTCAAAAAAATTGTTCTCCTCTAACCTCGAACTATGATAGAGAAGTGGATATAAGTAATGGATTTGCCAAATATTCTCTTGTAACACATTCAGGTCTTCCAAATGGGTCCCCTATAATCTCTTCCTCATCAGTTGTTAGGTATCCTTACTATCTCTGTCTTGAGAGACCCCAAAGTTTCCGCTTTTCTGTTTGTACTACGTAGTTCTACAACTGATTTTTCATCTATGCAGAGTCTGAGCTATCCTTCAGTCTCATGTTATAGTTATCCCCTTCCTACCTCCTAAATTGTCTTGAGCTGGAAGAATATCTCACTCTGATTTTTAGTTAACTTTGCCACTCCAGAGTCATTATTTTAAATTAGTCTAGAAGAGAACGTTTGAAGAATTTGGATACGTGCTTCATCTGTTCTTCCATCTTGGCTTTGCCCTTGGAAATGCCAAAGATTTCCCCCCCCTTAAATAGGTCAGATTACCCAATTGAATTGATCAATTCAACTCAAATGATCAAATGTATAATACACAAAAGCTGAAGATATCTAGGCAAAATGAAAACCATTTTTCAGCTTAATTAGCTTTCATTCAAATATATAGAAATATATTTTTTGTTTTTGTTCAAGGGTTCCACAAAAAACATTATTCCAAACAATTTTATTATGGGAAATTAAAGCCTAAAATTTTAGAGTGACTGAATCAAAGAGGCAAAATTAATTAAGGTTAGCTCCAAGATGAAAACTGTTTGTGAAATAATATTGCCAGTATTTCACTATTCCTTGGTCTGCTTTAGATTTCTAATATATGCAGTATGAAAAAAAAAAGAAGAAGGAAGGAAAGAATGAAGGAAGGAAGGAACAAAGGATAGAAGGAAGAAAAAAATATGAGAAATAAAGAAAAAAGGAAAAATAACACAAAAGATAAAAGAGTAAATACATGAAAAATAAATCAAAGAAAAGCTAAGTGTTTCCTGATTACATTTTCTTTAATGCCATAGGGAAATATGATTATGGTTTCTACCCAAAACTTTTAAGATAGGTAATATAGTGATTCAGTATAATTTTATCACTTGTGGTTTATTTATTATAAGAGACAATAAGGAAATCCAAGCATACATGTAGAAGTAAATCAGAATTAGAGAGAGAACTAAAATTTAAAAAAAAAACCTAGATGTTAATCCCAAATCTGTAATTGGCTGCCTCAGTGACACTTGAAATGTAAATTAATCTTTTCAGATCTTCTACAATTTCTTTTATTAAAGGAAAAGGGGCAGATTTAAGTTGTCAGAATAAAAGTAGGTACTTGCTTGAGATCTCCCTCTTGCCCCTGAACATACCTATAAAAATTGCCTTAAAGAAATTCTAGAGCAGCAGTACAAACAAAAAGACAGAGTGAAACATATTTCCAACCCAAGATAATCAGGAAGGTCAACAAAAATGTTTGTTACACTAGTCTGATCATGGACCATGACAGCACAGACTGGGCCATAGAAAACATGGAGCAGTCCTCAGAAGACTGAATTACTGGGAGCTGTGGTCATTTTAAGACCTGTCAAATCGCAAACACAAAATAAACTTAAAAGGTCAGTAGGAAAGGTCTGTGTGATTTGGGTGAGAGAGGAGTGCAATATGGCTCCAACCCCACCATAGCAGCTGTAGCTGCTTCCAGAGTTCTTGGCTCACAAATGGTGGGGAGACAAAGTGGCTAATCAGAGAGGGGTTTAAGGGATATCTTTGCTAGTGCTAACTCTGGATTTTCTAGCTTTGCCTGTGTCTGGATCTGGGTAACAGTTCTGGGTAGTGGACCTGGGGAAAGAAAGTAGCACTGACTTGGAAGAGCTTGTGGAAACAGTGGAAAGAGAATACTCTTCAAAGTTACAAGGAAGACAACAGTGCTTGTGGCACTCACAAATCAAAATATAGACAAGGAGAAGAGTAAATTTTTCTCCTTTGATCACACAACCTTGGGAGAACTGAATATTTACAGGTACTTTGAAATATCTCTGAAAATAGCTGTACAAAATCCTTGAATACACTCCACACTGGAAGCAGAGTCCTAACTTAAAAAAGAGTTAAAAAAAAGTCAAGTAATTGACAAGGAAAAATGAGTAAACAGTGGGAAAATTCTTGACAAGGAAGACCAAAATATACAACTAGGAGAATATAACAAAGTCAAAACATCTACATCAAAAGAGAAAACATGAGGCTCTGGAACAGCTCAAAAATTATTTTGAAAATTAAGGATTTGAAGTAGAGGAAAAATTGGGAAGAGAAATGAGAGGTATGAAAGAAAATCATGAAATACAAGTGAACACCTTGCTAAAGGAGACCTCCCAAAATGCTGATGGAAATACCACCTTAAAAATAGACTGAACAAAATGGCTATAGAGGTCCAAAAATCAGTGAGAAGAATGTGTTAAATGCAGAAATGGCCAGATGGAAAGGGAGGTCCAAGAGCCACTGAAGAAAATAATTCCTTCAAAGTTAGAATGGAGCAAATGGTAACTAATGACTTTATGATAAATCAAGAAGCAACAAAACCAAACCAAAATTATTTTAAAATAGAAGACAATGTGAACTACCTCCTTGGAAATATAACTGAGCTAGAAAATACACCCAGGAGACATGATTTAAAATGTATTGAACTACCTGAAACTCATGATTCAAAGAAAAGCCTAGACATCATCTTTCAAGAAATTATCAAGGAAAACTGCCCTGATATTCTAGAACCAGAGGGAAAAATAGAAATGGAAAGAATCTGCTGATCCCAAAAGAAAACTCGTATGAATATTTTCACCAAATTGCAAAGTTTCCAGTTCAAAAAGAAAATATTACAATCAACCAGATAGAAACAATTCAAATATTGTGGAAATACAATCAGCACAACACAAGATCTAGCAGCTTCTCCATTAAGGGATCAGGGACTTTTGATACAATATTCTGGAAGTCAAAGGAACTAGGATTAAAACCTAGAATCACCTACCCAGCAAAACTGAATATAAACCTTCAGGAGGAAAATGGGTATTCAGTGGAAGAGAAGACTTTGAAGCATTCTTCATGAAAAGACGAGAGCTAATTAGAAAATTCAATTTTCAAATACAATGATAAAAAAAACAACATGAAAACATACCCATCACACTGGAAAGAGAAATCATAAGGAACTTATTCAAGTTGAATTGTTAATTTTTTTAATGTGGAAAGATGATACTTGTAAATCATGAGGCTTTTCTCAGTATTAGGGTAGTTGGAGGTAGATATCTACATCTATATTTACATCTATTTCTACATAAATATAGATATATAGACAGCGGGCACAGGGTGAGTCAAATATTAAGGAAAGATATTTAAAAATATAATTAAGACGTGAGAGAGGAATCTGCCTGGAGAATTAGAAAGAGAGGGCTATCAGGTTAAAAAATCCCACAAAAATAGTCAAGAAAAAACTTTTACATTGGAAGGGAAGAAGGTGAATGTGAGAGGGAATGAGTAGAACTTACACTCATTGGATTTAGCTTGAGGGTGGAATAACAAAACACTTCTTTTGGTGTGGAAACAATCTTAGCTTACAGGAAATTTTGGGGTAAGAGGACAAGAGTGGGGATGATGGAAGAGAAGGCAGAAGGGGTGAGGGGGTAATCAGAATCAAATGCTTGAGCAGGAGTAGGAACAGGGTCAAAGGAGAGAATAAATTAATTAGGGGCTAGGAACAGGATGTAGGGGAATACAGTTAGTCTTTCACAATATGACTGTTGTGGAATTGTTTTACATGACTACACATGTATAACCTATATCAAATTGCTTGCCTTCTCAATGAAGGTGGGTGGGAAGGGAGGAAGGGAGAGAATGGGGAACTCAAATTTCTAAAAATTAATGCTATAGTTAGTTTTTTATATGGAACTGAGAAATAAGATATACATTTACTGGGGTATTGAAATCTATCTTGCCCTATAGGAAAATAGGAGGAAAGGGGATAAAAAAGGGGTGGTGCAGATAAGAAAAGGGAGGTCAGACTGGGGATGCGAATAATTAAACTGCATGATTTCTTGGATTGGGGGAGGGGAGAGATGGAGAGAAAATTTGGAATTTAAAATCTTGTCTAAAGGGAAGAAATATACCGGAAAATGAGAACACAACAATAGAAAGAATGGGGCCAGTAAAAAGCTAATATGACAACAGGGAAGTTCCAAGACACAATTTCAGAAGAAGACAATGATTTGAAAATATCTACAATTAAAGCCTCAATGAAAAATTCAAATTGGACAGAAGCCCAAAATTCCAAAAATAATTAAGGAGGAAGACAAAAAGGAGCAAAAAAAGGATTTAAAAAGTCAATAATAGTAGGTAAAAATAAGGGGGAGTGGAAGAAAGCAAGCCTAGAAAATTATTAAAACAGAGTCAACAGCTTGGTAAAGGAAGGCAGAAAGTAACTACTTATAAACAAAAATTGTCCAAATGAGGAAAGTGATTACAAAACCTCACTGAAAAACACAATTCATTAAAGGAGAGAGTAATAAGAGTATAGGTAGATTAAGAAATGTGCTTTTAGGGGCGGCTAGGTGGCGCAGTGAATAGAGCGCCGGCCCTGGAATCAGAAGGACCTGAGTTCGGAGCCGGCCTCCGACACTTAATCCATACAAACAAAAACCTAGCCGTGTAACCTTGGGCAAGTTACTTAACCCCGATTGCCCTAAAGGGGCGGCTAGGTGGCGCAGTGAGTAAGAGTGCCGGCCTCGGAGTTTGGATGACCCGAGATCAGATCCGGCCTCAGAAAATGAGCACCCACGCATAAATCAAATGACTAGCCGTGTAACCTTGAGCAAGTTACTTAACCCCAATTGCTTTAAAAAAAAAAAAAAAAGAAATGTGCTTTTTCAGAAACAAAACAAATGAAGAAGAAGGAGGAGGAGGAGGAGGAGGAGGAGGAGGAGGAGGAGAAGAAGAAGAAGAAGAAGAAGAAGAAGAAGGAGGAGGAGGAGGAGGAGGAGGAGGAGGAGGAGGAGGAGGAGGAGGAGGAGGAGGAGGAGAAGAAACTGAATACTATTGTAGGATGGGGAAAGATGCAAAATTAGTAATCCTAAGTAACTTTCAATATGAATGGAATGAACTCACTGATAAAAGGAAAGAGGAAAGCAGAAAAGATTATGCAGTAGAATCCAACACTATATTGTTTACAAGAGACATATTAGAAAAGGAAAGAAAAATACAGTTAAGATAAAGACCTTGAGCAAAATCTGTTACTCTTTGGCTGAATTATAAAAAGAGGGGTAGCAATCATGATCTCAGAGAAAGGAAAAGCTAAAATAGATCTCATTAAAAGATATATCAAAGGAAAATAAATTTTGCCAAAAGATACCAGAGACTTAATCAATTAATTAACTTAATTAATATCAATACTGATCATATATGTACAAAATGGTATAATAGTATTGAGAATTCTTTTTTATCCAGTTAAACAAATGTTTTATTAACTTCTGGTTTACATCATTCAATTCTGCCACATTTTGAATTACAATTTTTCCCCATTTTCCCGTACACACCATCACAGAATAGCAGTACCACAAGATATCCCCGCATCCAATATGCTCTCTCCTATATGTTCTCCCATACCCAATTTGACTTTACCATTAGGGCAATGTGAATCTCTGTGCCCGAATGCCTACACATCTTATCTCTCAATTGCATGCAGAATAGTATTAATGATAGTATATACATATATTTGAAACATTTAATTTTAAAACTTTGAATTTCAGATTCATTACCTTCTTCCCTTGTCAGGAAGTAGCCAGCACAGTGTCTTGAGAAAGTAGCCTGGCACCACATGAGCATGAGGTTTTAGCTTCAGGATGACCACAACCAGACATTCTATATCTCCCCATCTCCTCTCATTATATTCCTCAACAACCCCTTACTTTCACCTTTTAAGTATCATCCTTCCTATTTAACTTATCCTGTACCCTCTGTCTATGCATCCTTATACACATAAATACAAATACATATGTATTCATAAAACCATATGTCCTCCCACATATATGTATATGTGTATGTATATTTGTGTGTATGTGTGTGTGCATATATGCACATTAATATTCCCTTCAACTATTCTAATACTGAGAAAAGTTTCATAAGTTACATTTATCGTTTTTCCTTGTAGGAATGTAAGTAGTTCAACTTAAGTTCCTTATGATTTCTTTTCTCTGTTTACCTTCTTATGTTTATTATATCCTAATGATAAATTTTCTATTCAATTCTGTTTTTTTCATCAAGAATGCTTGAAAGTCCTCTATTCCACTGAATGACCAAATTTTCCCTTGAAACATGATACTCAGTTTTGCTGGGTAGGTGATTCTTGGTTTTAATCCCAGCTCCTTTGACTTCCAGAATATCACATCCCCAGCCCTTCGATCCCTCAGTGTAGAAGCTTCTGTGTTGAGAATTTCTTGGATGTTGACTAATAGGTTATCTCTTTTTTTTTTTGATCCCAATAATTTTTAATTTATCTCTGCTTCAACTATTTTCCAGGTCAGTGCTTACTCTAATGAGATATTTCACAGTGCCTTCTAATTTTTCATTTATTTGTGTTTGTTTAAAAGTATCTAGATTTCTCAAAAAGTCACTAGCTTCCATTTGCTCCATTATATTACTGAAGGAATGATTCTCTTCAGTGAGCTTTTGAGATTCTTTTCCCATCTGGCAAATTTGGCTTTTTGAGACTCTTTTGCCATTTGAGTTAATCTATTTTTGTCTTATCTTTTTGTTTTCTTTCCTTTTGGAGGGCAATTGTCGTTAAGTAACTTGCCCAAGGTCACACAGCTAGGTTTTTGTTTGTGTGTGCATTAAGTGTCTGAGGCCAGTTCCGAACTCAGGTCCTTCTGACTCCAGGGCTGATGCTCTATTCACTGTGCCAACTAACCTCCCCGAGTTAATCTATTTTTAAGGTGTTATTTTCTTCAGACAGATTGTGGACTCATCATTCTCATTTCTCTTCTCAATTTTTCCTCCACTTCTCTTATTTGGTTTTCAAAATTGTTCTTAAATTACTCTATGGCCTGTTAGAAACTTTTTCTTTTCTTGGAAGTTTCTGGATCAAGAATTCTGACTTCCCTGTCTTCCTCACACTCCATGCCCTGATCCTTTTGCTCTCCAAAAAAGCAGTCCAAAGTCAGATTACTGTGCTTGCCACATTTCCCTCATTTGATCATCTTGGCACTCAATTATTTGACTTTTGAGCTTTTTGTCACAGTAGAACTTTGCTACCAGAGAGGGGGGCTTTGTCCCAAATGCTGTGTTTTCTCAGCTTTTGGAGCCATTAGTTGGATGCCATCTCTGAATCGTCCACATGCTGTGGCAAACTGTTTATGCAACCCAGGATTTTCTACCCTACACCACAATCCAGATCTAAGCAGGTTAAAGCAAGAGTGATTACCCCTTAGACTGGTATATTTGTACCCTTACAATCTGCATACCAGGAGCTCTGAAGAAGCTGTATTGTGGCAGCTGCAGAGCCAGAGCACGTCTACCACTTCTCCCTCCAGCAGGTAAACGCCTGACCACACTCTCGATCTCCCAGTTCACAAAGTTCACACTGCATTGACCTCTCATTTTGTCATTAGCATCTATGGGTGGATAATTCTGGAAACTGCCACAGCTTCTGGAGATCCAAAACCCTTCCAGCTGTTGAATAATTGCGGCCGCCATGATGCTAAAACCTCAGACTCATGTGGAACTGGGCTCAGTTCCCAACACACATTTCTGGCCATTTCTTGTCAGCCTGCCAACCTGACCCGAGGGGGAAGTTATCTTTTCTGTGTCATTTGTGGGTTCTGTAGGTGCAAAATTTGTTCAGAGTCAAATTTTACATGAATGGGAGGAAGTGGAAACTGGAGCCCTGTGGAAGTCCCTTTGGAACTCCACCATCTTTACTCTGTCCCCTTAAGTATTCTTTTTTTTTATGTTTGAATCATTTAATTGTAAGACCTTGAATTTCAGATACATTTCCTTCCTCCCTTATCACCCATTCCCTCTGGGAAGATAAGTAATTCAGTATGTGTTGTACATGTCTAGCGATGCAAAACATTATCATAGTAGATATATTGTACAAGGCCGCTAATAATTCCCTCACACTCGTCCCACCCCCCACCTGATCCCCATCCCCTCTTGCCACTTTCCTCTCTCAATTCATAATTTCACCCCTTAAGTACCCTCCCTTCCCCAAAAATTCAACCTATGCCCTCTATCCATATATAACTGTAACCATATACACACACATTCACATATGTATTCATAGGACCACACGCCTTTCTTCCATTATTTTCATAGTGAGAAGTCACATCAGTCACAATTATTGTTTTTCCATGTAGGAATGTAAATAGTTCAACTTTGATAAGTTCCTTTGGATTTCTTTTCCCTGACTGCCTTCTCAGGCATCTCTTGCTTCTTGTGTCTGGATGTCAAAGTTTCCATTCAACTCTGGTTTTTTCCTCAAGAATGCTTGAAAGTCCTTTATTCCACTGAATGACCATATTTCCCCTGAAACAAAATACTCAGTTTTGCAGGGTAGGTGACCCTTGGGTTCATTCCCAGCTCTTTTGCCCTCTGGACTATCATATTCCATTCCCTTCCATCCCTCAGTGTAGAAGCTGCCAGATCCTGGGCTATTCTGATTGTGTTTCCACAATATTGAAATTGTTTCTCCCTGGCTGCTTGTAGTATTTTCTCCTTGATCTGGGGATTCTGGAACCTGGCTATAATATTCCTGGGGGTTTTCTTTTTGGGATATTTTCAGGAGGTGATCAGTGGATTCTTTCAACCTCTATTTTCCCCTCTGTATCTAAAACATCAGGGCAATTTTCCTTAAGAATTTCTTGAAGGGTGATTTCTAGGTTCTTTCTTTGATAATGGCTTTTGGGTAATCCAATGCTTTTTAAATTGTCTCTCCTGGATCTATTTTCCAGGTCAGTGGTTTTTTCCTTGAGATATTTCACATTGCCTTCTAATCTTTCATTTCTTTGGATCTGTTTAACATATCTTGATTTCTCATAAAGTCCATTTGCTTCCATTTGCTCCAGTCTAACTCTGAAGGAATGAATCTCCTCAGTGAACTTTTGAAATTCTTTTCCCATCTGGCAAATTTGACTTTTTAAGGCATTCTTCTCCACATTGCCCTTATGGGCCTCCTTTGCCATTTGAGTTAGTCTATTTTTTAAGGTGTTGTTTTCCTCAATCAGGCTGTTGAACCTCATTTCAAACTTTTCCTGCATCCTTCTCATTTCTCTTCCCAATTTTCCTCCACTTCTCTTATTTGATTTTTAAAGTCCTTCTTAAGGTCCTCTATGGCCTGTAACCCACTCATGTTTTCCCCTGGGGCTTTTGGAGCAGGACTTCTGACCTCACAGTCCTCCTCTCGTTCCTCTTTGCCCCCAAAGTAGGAGTCTAAGGTTGCATTTTTCTGTTTAATTTGTTTCCTTTGCCTTGGCATGTTGTCACTTAAGTACTTGACTTTTGGGCTAGTTGCCACAGTATGACTCTGGGGTCAGACTGGAACTTTCGTCCCAAACGTGTGTGTCGGGGGGTAACTTCCATTTCTGGCAAGCTGGAAACCTACCCACAACCTCCACCCCAGATCACAATCCAGATCCAGGGAGGTTAAAGCAAGAGAGATTTCCCCCCCAAGTCTGATCACTGGATCTCAGGCCAGGAGCTGGAGCTGCCTCTGAAAACTACAAAATGGCATGACTCCTCAGCGCCTTCTAGCCCCCAGGGGAGGAAGCCAACGTGTTCCCCATATACTGGTCCCAAGGTCCATAGGGCACTAACCTCTCACTTTGTCCTAGGCGTGTCTATGTTGATAATGCTGGAATCACCACAGCTACTGGTGTTCTGGGGTCCCTCCAGCTGGCTGCTGGCCCAGCTGCCCTGGGGCTAAAACCCCGACTCAGGTGGACTGTGCTTGACTCCCCGGGCTCTGCGTGCTGTGCTGGTGGTTCCCAGAACACTGCGCTGGTCCTTCCTGCTGGGCTGCTGGGCTGTCCTCAGCGGGAGGTTAGCTTCTCTGGGTCGTTCTGTGGGTGCTGGGGCTCCAGAAGTTGTTCAGACACCCCTTTTACATTGTTTGGAAGTAATCTGGGGGCAGAGTGGTTTTGACGGGCAGTTTCTACTCAGCCATCTTTGCTCCACCCCCCCATATCCCCCTCAAATATTCTTGATGAACAAAAACAGAGTTGAATAAAAAATTCAACTTTCAAATACAAGAAACAAGAAAACATGAGAAGCTAAATTGGAAAAATAAATAATAAGTAAATTATTAAATTTGAACTATTTTCATTCCTACATAGCAAAACAATAATTGTAACTCATGAGACTTTCCTAGGTAATGGGATAGTTGAAGGGAATATATGTGTGTATTTATTTAAATATGTATACATGCATATATATGTATGTATAAATACATATGTGAACATGTACATATGTGTGCACATGTATACATAGAAAGGGCACACAGTGAGGTGAATAGGAAGAAATGACATCTAAAAATAAAATTAAGAGAGAAGAATATAAAGAGGGAAGCACAAAGGGAAAACTAGACTAGGGTACATTATCGTATCTAAAATTGGCAAGAAAAAAACTGTTAAATGGAGTGGAAGAGCAGGAAGGTGAAAGGGAATAGGTCAGCCTCTCTTTCATTGAATATGGTTTAAGGAGGGAAAAAAAAAACATATATACTCATTTGGATATTTTACATTCTCTCCCTGCACCAAATTCAATGAGAATGTGGTTTTGCCTTTTTTGCCTTCCTATTTCCCCCCTCCCTTGCAACCACTTCCCCTTGCTTCTTCTACATGGGATAGTTTACTCTACCCTGTCTCTCCCCATCTCCTCTTGCCACTTTCCTCTCTCACCTCATAATTTCATCCCTTGAGTATTCTCCCTTCCCAACAAATTCAACCTATGCCCTCTATCCATATATAACTGTAACAATATACAAACAAAGTCACATATGTATTCATATGACCACACACCCTTCTTTCATTATTTTCATAGTGAGAAAGATATCATCAGTCACAGATATTGCTTTTCCATATAGGAATGTAAATAGTTCAACTTTGATAAGTTACTTTTCATTTCTTTTCCCTGATTACATTCTCAGGCATCTCTTCCTTCTTGTGTCTTGATGTCAAATTTTCTATTCAATTCTGGTTTTTTCATCAAGAATGCTTGAAAGTCCTATATTCCATTGAATGACCATATTTTCCCCTGAAACAAAACACTCAATTTTGCTGAGTAGGTGACCCTTGGGTTCATTCCCAGTTCATTTGCCCTCTGGAATATCATATTCCATGCCCTTAGATCCCTCAGTGTAGAGGCTGCCAGGTCCTGTGCTACTCTGATTGTGTTTCCACAATATTGAAATTGTTTCTTCCTGGCTGCTTGTAGCATTTTCTCCTTGATCTGGGGATTCTGGAACCTGGCTATAATACTCCTGGGAGTTTTCTTTTTGGGATCTTTTTCAGGAGGTGATAGGTGGATTCTTTCAACCTCTATTTTGCCCTCTGGATCTAAAATATCAGGGCAGTTTTCCTTGAGAATTTCTTGAAGGGTGATTTCTAGGTTTTTTCTTTGATCATGGCTTTCAGGTAGTTCAATAATATTAAATTGTCTCTCCTGGATCTATTTTCCAGGTCAGTGGTTTTTCCCATGAGATTACCCCACAAGACTGATCCCTGGATCTCCCTACAATTCGCAGGCCAGGAGCTGGAGCTGCCTCTGAGAACTACAAAATGGTGTGTCTCTTCAGTGGCTTCTAGCTCCCAGGGGAGGAAGCCGAAACATTCCCCCAAATACTGGTCCCAAAGTCCATAGGACACTAACCTCTTACTTTGTCCTAGGAATGTCTATGTTGATAATTCTGGAGTCGCCACAGCAGCTGGTGTTCTGGGGTCTCTCCAGCCGGCTGCTGGCCCTGCCGCCCTGGGGCTAAAACCTAGGCTCACGGGGACCTGGGCTCCACTCGGCTCGTCTCCCCATGCTCTGTGCGCTGCGTGCTGCTGGCTCCCAGTGTCCTGGCCTGGTCCTTCCTGAAGGGCTGCTGTCCTGTCCTCAGTGGGAGGTTAGCTTCTCTGTGTCATTCTGTGGGTGCTGGGGCTCCAGAAGTTGTTCAGGGTCCCCCTTTTTTTAGGGGGAATCTGGTGGCAGAGTGGCTTGGATGAGCTGTTTCTACTCCGCCATCTTGGCTCCACCCCCTGGGAGCTCTTACTTTATTTTCAAAATCACTTTGAGCTCCTCCATGACTTGTAACCAGTTCATATTTTGATTGGAAGCTTTTTATTCAAGAGTTCTGTCTTCATTGTCTTCCTCCTGTTGCATGTTTTGATTCTTTTTCTCCCCCCAAAAGGAATCTAAGGTTTGATCACTCTGCTTGCTTTGCTTCCTCTGCTTGCTCATGTTACGAGGAAATTACTTGATTTTAATTAATTGTAAATTACTTGACTTATCACTTTAAAAAATAGACTAACTGGGGCGACTAGGTGGCCCAGTGAGTAAGAGCACTGGCCTCGGAGTTGGGATGACCCGAGATCAAATATGGCCTCAGAAAATGAGCACCCACACATAAATAATGACTAGCCGTGTAACCTTGAGCAAGTTACTTAACACCAATTGCTTAAAAAAATAGACTAACTGAAATCCTAAAAGAGGCCCAAAAAGGGAAAGAACACCTTAAAGAGCAGAATTTTTCAGATGGAAAAGAAATTTTAAAAAATCACTGAAGGTAATTCCTTCAAAATTACTTCACTGGAAAAACTACTAAGCTGGAAAATAAATCCAGGAGAGATATTTTAAAAAGTATTCGACTGTATGAAAGCCATGATAAAAAAGAGCCTAGACATCATCATTAAAGAAATTCTCAAGAAAACTGTACTGACATCCTAGAACCATGGGGCAAAATAAAAATTGAAAGAATTCACCAATCACCTCTTGGAAAATATCCCAAAAAGAAACTTCCTAGGAATACTATAGCCAAATTACAGAGTTCCCAGGTCAAGGTGAAAATAATGCAGGTAGTCAGGAAGAAACAATTTGAGTATTGTGGAAACACAATCAGGATCACAAAAGATCTAGCAGCTTCAACATTAAGGAATCTAAGGGCTTGGAATATGATATTTTCGAGGTCAAAAGGGCTAGTCAATACAAAGAATCACCTGTTAAGAAAAACTGAGTATAATACTTCAGGTGAAAATATGGACATTCAATGGAATAGAAGAATCTCAAGCATTCTTGAAGAAAAGACCAGAACTGAACGGAAAATTTGACTTTTAAATACAGAAAGTAAGAAAATAATGATAAAGTAAACAGGAAATACAAATCATAAGGAAAGTATTAAAGATGAATTATTTATATTCCTGAGACATTTCTCAGTATGAGCATAGTTGAAGGGTAAATATATATATATATATATATATATATATATGTATATATATATATGTATATATATGTATGTATATCTGTGTGTGTGTTTGTGTGTGTGTACATAAATATATGTCGATATAGGAGGGTATGTGGGCATGGTATGGTATCTAACAAATAAAATTAAGAGGTAAGAGAGGAAATTTTTGGGAGAAGGAGAAAGGGAGAGATAGAATGAGGTAAATCATTTCACATAAAAGAGACACGAGAAAACTGTTGCAATGAAGGGGAAGAGCAGAAAGTTGAAAGGGGAATGAGTCAAAATCATATTCATTTGATTTGGCTTATGAATGGAATAGCATACACACTTAATTGGGCATTTTACCTTACTGGGAAGTAAGAAGGAAGGGGATAAGAGGGGGGGATGATAGAAGGGAAGAAATATTGGAGGAGAGGAAATATAGAAGCAAAAACTTTTTAAAAGAAACAGGGTCAAAGGGGAAAATAGAATAAAGGCCAGGGAATATGATGCAGGGGAATATAGTTTGTTTGTTTGTTTGTTTTTCCACAATATAACTATTACTTGAATGTTTTGCTTAACTATACATGTACAACCCATGTTGAATTTCTTGTCTTCCCAGTGGGGCTGTGTGATGAGGGAAAAGGGGAAATTTGAAATCAAAGTTTTAAAAACAAATATTTTAAATTATTTTTAGGGGTGGGTAGGTGATGCAGTGAGTAGAGTGCCGGCTCTGGAGTCAGAAGGACCTGAGTTCAGATCCATCCTCAGACACTTAACACACACAAACAAAAAACCTAGCCATGTGACCTTGTGCAAGTTACTTATCCCCTAGTGCCCAGATTTACTGAAGAGGAAGTAAATTACTTAAATAACTCCATTTCAGAAAGAGAAATCAAACAAGCCATCACTGATCTCCCTAGGAAATATCCCCAGGGCCAGATGGGTTTACTAGTGAATTCTATCAAACAGGTAAGGGACAATTAATCCCAATACTCTACAAAGTATTAGGGAAAATTAGTGAAGAAGGAGTCCTACCAAATTCTTTCTATGACACAAATATTGTACTGATTCCTAAATCAGGAAGAGATAAAACAGAGAAAGAAAATTATAGACCAATTTCCCTCATGAATTTGCATGCAAAAATTTTCAATAAAATATTCAGTAAAAGAATACAACAACTTATCACAAGAATAATATACTTTGATCAGGGAGGATTAATTCCGGGAATGCAAGGGTGGTTTAACATAAGGAAAGCCATCAGTATAATTGAGCATATCAACAATGAAACTGGCAGAAACCACATGATTAACACAATAGATGCAGAAAAGGCTTTTGACAAAGTAGGACATCCATTCCTATTAAAAACACTAGAAAGTATAGGAATAAATGGAGCCTTCCTTAAAATGGTAGAGAGAATCTATTTAAAAGCATCAGCAAGTATTATATGCAATGGGGATAATCTAGAAGCCTTTCCAATAAAATCAGGAGTGAAACAAGTGTGTCCACTGTCACCCCTCTTATTCAATCTGGTAGTAGAAACACTAGCAGTAGCAATTAGAGAAAGGAAAAGTAATCAAATAAATCAAATTAGGAAAAGAAGTGACCAAGCTATCACTCTTTGCAGATGATATGATGATATACTTGGAGAATCATAGGGAATCAAGTAAAAATCTACTTGAGACAATAAATAAATTTGGCAAATTTGCAGGATATCAAATAAACTAACATAATTCCTTGGCATTCCTGTACATCCCCAATGAAATTCAACAGCAAGAGATAGAAAGAGAAATCCCACTGAAAGTCACTGTAGACATTATAAAATATTTAGTAATCTACCTGCCAAAACAAACCCAGAATCTAAGGTGGTGGAGAAGAAACAGCACTTCCAAGGTGCTCTGCTCGACACAACTTCAAAACAATGTGAAAGGGGAATCTGAACAACTTCTGGAGCCCCAGCACCCACAAAACTACACAGAGAAACTAACCTCCCACTGAGGAGAACCCAGCAGCCTTGCAGTGAGCAGCTAGTGCAGCATTCTGAGAGTGGGCAGCACAGTGTGCTGGGAGGTGATAGCACTCTGGGAACTGAGACTAAGACCCTGTGAGCCTCGGTTTTAATCTTAGGGCGGCTGGGCCAGCTACCAGCTGGAGGGACCCCAGAATACCAGCATCTATGTTGATTCCAGAATTATCAGCACAGATATGCCTAGGACAAAGTGAGAGGTTAGTGCCCTATGGACTTTGGAACAACCAGTTTTGGGGGAACAAGTCAGCTTCCTCCCCTGGGGGCAAAAAGCTGCTGAAGAAACACAGCACAGAAGCCATTTTGCAGCATCACTAGAGGCCCTAGGTCCTGGTCTGCAAACTGTATGGAGATCCAGCAATCAGTCTGGGGGTTAATCGCTCTTGCTTTAAACTGCCTGGATCTGGATTGTAGTCTGGAGGGGAAGTTTGGGGTGGATATCCAATTTGCCAGAGTGTGGGGAGGCTTTACAGAGGCCACCCAACGGGCAGAAATTGTGAAGACCCCACGTTTGGGATGGAAGCTCTGTGTCTGGTGGCAGAGTCCTACTGTGGCAACAAGCCCCAAAATCAAGGAATTAAGTGGCAACAAGCCTAGGCAAAAGAAACAAAATAAACAGTAAAATCCAACACTGGACTCCTATTTTAGGGGCAAAGAGGATCAAAGCATGGAGGAGGAGTGAGGTCAGAACTCATGCACCAAAAGCCCCAAATGAAAGTACAAGCTCTCTACAGGCCATAGAGGACCTTAAGAAACAGATAAGAGTAGTGGGGGGAAAATTGGGAAGAGAAATGATAAAGATGCAAGAAAAGTATGAAATAACAGTCAATAGCCTGACTGAGGAAAATAACACCTTAAAAACAGACTAACTTAAATGGCAAAAGAGGCTCAGAAAGGCAATTAAAAGAAGAATGCCTTAAAAAGCCGAATTTGCAAGATGGAAAAAAACCTCAAAATCTCACTGAGGAGATTCATTCCTTCAGAGTTAGACTGGAATAAATGGAAGCTAGTGACTTTATGAGAAATCAAGATGCTGTTAAACAGATCCAAAAAAATGAAAGAATAGAAGGCAAAGTGAAATATCTCATGGGAAAAACTACTGACCTGGAAAATAGATCCAGGAGAGATAATTTAAAAAGTATTGGACTATCTGGAATTCATAATCAAAGAAAGAACCTAGAAATCATCCTTAACGAAATTCTCAAGGAAAACTGCCCTGATGTTTTAGATCCAGAGGGCAAAATAGAGGTTGAAAGAATTCAAAAATCACCTACTGAAAAAGATCCCAAAAATAAACTCCTAGGAATATTATAGCCAAATTCCAGAACTCCCAGATCAAGGAGAAAATACTACAAGCAGCCAGGAAGAAACAATTTAAATATTGTGGAAACACAATCAGAATAGCACAGGACCTGGCAGCTTCTACACTGAAGGATTGAAGGGCATGGAATATGATATTCTAGAGGGCAAAAGAGCTGGGATTGAAGCCAAGGGTCGCCTACCCATCAAAACTGAGTATCTTGTTTCCGTGGAAAATATTCGGTGGTATAGAGGACTTTCAAGCATTCTTGAGGAATAAAAACAGAGTTGAATAGAAAATTTGACATTCAGACACAAGAAACAAGAGATGCTTGAGAAGGTAATCAAGAAAAAGAAATCCAAAGGAACTTAACAAAGTTGAACTATTTACATTCTTACATGGAAAAACAATAACTGTGTCTGATGAAACCTTTCTCATTATGAAAATAATTGAAGAAGGGTATATGGGCATATGTTTACCGGTATACAAGAATAGAGGGCACAGGTTGAATTTGTTGGGAAGGGATGATTCTTAAGGGTGAAGTTAAGAGGTGAGAGAGGAAAGTGGCAAGAGGAGATGGGGAAAGACAGGGTAGGGAAAACTATCTCATTTCGAAGAGGTAAGGGGAATTAATTGCAAGGGAGGGGAAGAACAGGAAGGCAAAAAGGAAAAACCATATTCTCATTGAAGTTGGCTCAAGGAGAGAATCACATACATACTAAATGGGATATCTCACCCTGCAGGAGAGGAGGGGAAAGGGGGATGAGAGGGGGGATGATGGAGGGGAGGGCATTCTGGGGGTAAGGGAGGTTGGAAGTACCACTATCAAAGAGGGACAAGATCAAAGTAGGGAATGGACCAGGTGGGAGGTGAGATGGGTGGGAGGGAAATATAAGCAGTCTTTTACAATATATCTACTATGGTAATGTTTTGTATAGCTATACATGTGTAACACATACTGGATTGCTTATCTTCTCAGAGGGAGTGCGTGACAAGTGAGGAAGGGAATAGATCTGAAAATTGATGTTTTAAAATTAAATGTTTCATAAGATGTCCAGGCATTGGGTCTTAGAGATTCACCTTGCCATAATGGCAAAGTCGAAGGGGATATGGGAAATGATAGGGGAGAGAGCAGATTGGATGAGGGGATATGTAGTGGGACTGCTATTCTGCGGTGGTGGGTAAGAAAAAAATGGGTGATAAAATTAGTACCTCAAAATTTGGTCGAAATGAATGATGTAAACCAGAAGTTAAAAAAAAAGAATGCCAAGTTCAGAGATGAACTTGATGGGGCAAACGGTTATACTATCTACTTTAATTAGAGCCCACTTCTCCCAGAGAGCCCTTTAGGTAGAGCCCTCTCCTGGCTCTGGGGGGGAATGCCCTGGACATTCCCATAAAATGTCCTTTTGTGAAAGGAATATTAAATGGTCAAATGACACTGCACACTGACCATGAATTGATGGTGTTTAAAATTGCGGAGGACATACCAGAATGGGGGCTTGAGCTGATTGCAATATAGAAAACTACCCCATTGCCCCTCAAGAACTCCCCAAGAACCCTGTGTGGGGAGGTATAGCCAACCTTTCTCTTGGGGACCCATCTCATCAGTGTGAGTAGGAATTGAGAGGAGGATCACCAGAGTTGATAAAAGTTACATACATGTAGCTTTAATTTTTCACAGACTGAGGTATCCCATGATTTAAAGTCATGTAGCATCATCAGGAGAATATTAAAATTAAAAAAAAAAGATAGTTCTTTATTTTATGGAGGAACTTAAAGTCAGTAAAAATGCTTAACTGTTATTTGGAAATTGGTAATTTGGCCCACTTTCATCTTCTTTTCAGTTATGGGTCTGTCTCATTGTCTTTGTGTCATGTCTATTCAAAGTGCATATACTGATGATGTTCAAGCTCCAGTTGGATTGTCCACCCAACTTCATATTAGACATAATATATATGGATAATAGGTATTCCTCACCCTCTTGCTGTTTCCTGTGTGCATAGTTAGGATGAACTCTATCTTATGTTCTTGGAATTGATTCAATCAGGAAATTTTCATTTGCAAACAGGAGCATTTAGGACACCTTACTATCTATACGGAGCCCTTCCTTCCATTGGGGCTTTGCTGGATAAACTCCATGAGGGTGGCAGGCACCTTCGGTGAGCATACCTGAGTTCCTGTTTCATGCCTATCATAGTGTTGATGATTGGAGGGTTAAACCAAGTTATCTCTGTTGTCAGATTTCTCAAGGAATCAAGGCATAATTTTGGCATATCCATGGGAGACACCTTATTGGACAGCCTTCAAGGTGATGTTTTGTTCTACTGAATCAAGTGCCTTTATAAAAATAGTCCAGAAGCATTGAGACACAGTGGGATATTGTACTCTCTGTGCCTTTTAGTCATCTGCATTACCATAAAAATATGGTCTGCTGCAGGATTTTTTTTTTTTTTGGTCAATGTTGGCCTGTTTCTCAAGCCCTGCATCAAGGATACCTTTGATGTGTGTGGTTATCCTCAAGCATTTTATATATATATGGGAAACTAGGAGTGTGTGTCTAAAGTTAGAGGGGTTTGCTTGGTTGTCTTTTTTTGGAAATATTATGTAAATGTTGGTTATTATAGTTATATATGTCAGTGACTAATCCCATTACTAACCTAGCAGAATGCCTTACACATAGTAGGTGCTTAATAAATGGTGACTTCAATGGAATCTAAAAAAAAGACTTATAAATCCCTCTTCACAACAATCCTATGAGGTACTTGATATAAGTGCAAATGTACAAACAGGTTCAAATTCGTTAATATGCTCATTTTTCATCACACAGCTAGTAAATATCAGAGTAAAAATTTGAACTCAGATTTCTTGATTCTGAGTCAAGTGTTCTTTCTGCTACCTCATGATATTTCTCTTTAATATTTCATCTAAATATATTTCTAAGTAGACACTATGTTGATAATATAATAAATGCATTTTGTAATCATGCTTAATTTTCCTGGGATACTTGTTAAAAAACAAAACAAACAAACAAAAAAAAAACCTCTTCAAGCATGACTTCAATATACTATCTGAAAGAAAACTAATGACACACACAGGCCCTAATTACAGAAGGAGGAATGTTACTAGACTGACTGAATCAATGATGAATAACATATAAAAATCTGTATGTAGCCCTGGTAGTATATTGTTGAGTATTTTTTTAACTGGTATCTCCTCATAATCTACTTCAAATCCTGCATCTGCAAAGGTATCTGAAGGTATTGATCAAGGTTATTCTATTAGAAATATAATCATCAGTAAATAGAATATAAACTTTAAGGGGATAGAAATTGTTTTGGTTTCATAGTACATGAAATATAAAGTTTATTTTCACTTGTAAAAACAGTAAACTTTTTCCCTCAAAAAAAAAAGAAATGGAAAAAGTATAATGAAATCTTAAAGTTTGAAAAGTTATTATATTTTGTGTTAAAAATTAACTAATTGTAAATAATCTATAATCATTCCAAATCAATGTTTGTGAGGGGGAAGGAGGAAGGTATAATGAGAACTGTGATTTTATTAGTATGGACAATCCTCAGTGTAGGAATTACTTCTTCCAAAACACACAAACTAATATTATGCAATTTTTTTTGTTTTAAACATGCCTGTGAGAAATGAGAGGTCAAATACCTTTCTTAATATCATATCATGGATTATATCTGATTTAGAACTTGTACTAGGTCTCCTGACTCTTAAATTAACTTTTTATTTACTAAAACAATGATGAAATGAAGTATTCTAATTTAATGTATAATAATAATAATGTCTAATGACAGAGATAACGAGGAGTTGAAAACTAGAACTCACATGTCTTAATTCCAAGTTCAGTATTCCTTATGTAAAATAACATATTTTAAACAACATTAAATGCCATTTCAAACAATTAAAAACAGCATATCCTAGTAAAGAGAAAGTTAATACATATCAGCTCAATCAAAATGTGATGCTTTTTGACATATCATTATGATAATGCCATGAAGTTTTCTGTTCATTGTTTTGGCATTCAATGTCTCATCTAAATTTTACATTCCCCTTAAAGTATTTGAGACAGGAATTTCCCTGTCCACATTTTAAAGATTCAGAATTCAAGGCCCAGAGAAATGAAGTGGCATATTTTTGGAAGTTTAAGGAAATGTGGACAAGGAAAGAATTATGAGTATTCTAAATGACTTCCTTTAAAACTACAGATAAAAATCCCCTCAGGGAGTGGATCCTGGGAAAATGGAGGAGTCAATCAGAAAATTACAAGCTCTCAATATTTTCCACCACAAAAGAGATAAAATATTGACTCAGGGAGGAGACACAGTGGTAAAAATAAATAAGAGTATGCTCAGAACAAGAGTCCACCTGGAATAATCTGAAAAAAACTTGAAGAAAAATCCTAGGATGAGGTTTGGTACTTGTAAAGAGTAAAAATTCCCAGGCCAGGGACTTCTTAGAAAACTAGTATCAAGCCCTGGTGCTAACCAGGTTGGGAGGCTGCCTCAGTCTCAGCCACAAGAACTTTTACTACTATAAAGGTGAGGGGAGGTGGGAATCTCAGCCAGAAACATTGAGGGACGCTCTGCTGACAAAGACTGCCCTCCCATCTGTAATGGTAAAGCAATTTGAAGACCTTCCCTGCCCCTTAATTGGCATCATTTGGAGCCCAACAAAAGAAGCTTGTTTAAGAAAGCCTTGTTTTTCAGGAGGTCTATGCCTTTTGTTACTTTGTAATAGGGCAGTGGGTCATGAAGGTTGTGATGTCCTCTGACCCTGGAGAAGGCTGTACATTCATCTGAGGTGAGATTTTGCTTTGTGACTCACTTATGGGAAGAGTTGTGTGATTTTGCCACTTGAGACTAGATAGCCATTGAGCTCTCTGATGTTGAAAACCCAGATATTGGTGTTTCTCTCTCCAGTAACTAACACTCTATGTATGTAATGGTAGAACAACTAGAAGCCCTGTCTGTTCGTCTGTTGAATTGCATTATTTTCCCTGTATCTTTTGTCTGCTTAAAATTTCTGTTTGTTTTGTGGGTATATACGCATAATACATGTGTGTGTGTATAAATATGGTGTGTACATGTATGTATATATAGTATTGTATATACTAATATCTTTGGTTATGTATGTATCTGTATGTATATCATGTATATTTATATGCTTATGTATATTGTATTTATATGTAGATATGAATAGATTGTCCAAAATATCATACGCAGCAAAACTAAACAAAATATTGAATTTAAGAAATGTATATTTAATGAATTGTCAGACTTTCAATACTGTTTAAAAAGCTGAACATAATAGAGATTTTATTTTTAAGAAAACATAGAGGGGGGCGGAGCCAAGATGGCGGAGTAGAAACAGCACATCCAAGCCACTCTGCCCCCAGATTCCCCCCAAACTATGTAAAAGGGGACTCTGAACAACTTCTGGAGGCCCAGAACCCACAGAATGACACAGAGAAGCTAACCTCCCACTGAGGACAGCCCAGCAGCCCTGCAGGAAGGACCAGCGCAGCACTCTGGGAGCCTGCAGCACACAGCGCACAGAGCGCAGAGCGGGGAGCCGAGCCCAGGTCCCCGTGAGCCAAGGTTTTAGCCCCAGGGCAGCAGGGCCAGGAGCTGGCTGGAGGAACCCCAGAACACCAGCAGCCATGGCGACTCCAAAATTATCAACATAGACATGCCTAGGACAAAGTAAGAGGTTAGTGTCCTATGGACTTTGGGACCTGTATATGGGGGAATGCGTCGGCTCCCTCCCCTGGGGGCTAGAAGCTGCTGAGGAGACACACCATTTTATAGTTTTCAGAGGCAGCTCCAGCTCCTGGCCTGCGAATTAATTGTAGGGAGATCCAGCGATCAGTCTTGGGGGGTAATCGCTCTTGCTTTAACCTCCCTGCATCTGGATTGGGATCTAGGGTGGAAATCATGGGTAGGTTTACAGCTTGCCAGAAATGGAAGTTGTCCCCCACACTTTCGGGATGAAAATTCCTCTATCTGGCCTTAAAGCCATAGTGTGGCAACAAGCCCAAAAGTCAGGTAATCAAGTAGCAACATGCCTAGGCAAAGGAAACAGAAAAATGCAAGCCTAGACTCCTATTTTGGGGGCATAGAGTGGGAAAAGGACTGTGAGGTCAGAAGACCTGCTCCAAAAGCCCTAGGGGAAAACATGACCTGGTGGCAGGCCATAGAGGACCTTAAGAAGGACTTTAAAAATAAAATAAGAGAAGTAGAGGAAAAATTGGGAAGAGAAATGAGAAGGATGCAGGAAAAGTATGAAATGAGGGTCAAGAGCCTGACTGAGGAAAACAACACCTTAAAAAATAGACTGACTCAAATGGCAAAGGAGGCCCAAAAGGGCAATGAGGAGAAGAATGCCTTAAAAAGTCGAATTTGCCAGATGGAAAAAGAATCTCAAAAGTAAACTGAGTAGATTCATTCCTTCCGAGTTAGACTGGAGCAAATGGAAGCTAATGACTTTATGAGAAATCAAGATGCTGTTAAGCAGATCCAAACACATGAAAGATTAGAAGGCAATGTGAAATATCTCATGGGAAAAACCACTGACCTGGAGAAAAGATCCAGGAGAGACAATTTAAAAATTATTGGACTACCTGAAAGCCATGATCAAAGAAAGAACCTAGAAATCACCCTTCAAGAAATTCTCAAGGAAAACTGCCCTGATGTTTTAGATCCAGAGGGCAAAATAGAGGTTGAAAGAATCCACTGGTCACCTTCTGAAAAAGATCCCAAAAAGAAAACTCCCAGGAATATTATAGCCATGTTCCAGATCACGTAGATCTGGGAGCCTGCAGCACGCAGTGCACAGAGTGCAGAGTGGGGAGCTGAGCCCAGGTCCCCGTGAGCCAAGGTTTTAGCCCCAGGGCAGCAGGGCCAGCAGCTGGCTGGAGGAACCCCAGAACACCAGCAGCCATGGCGACTCCAAAATTATCAACATAATTGCCAGATCAAGTAGAAAATACTACAAGCAGCCAGGAAGAAACAATTTCAATATTGAGGAATCACAATCAGAATAGCCAAGGACCTGGCAGCTTCTACACTGAGAGATCTAAGGGCATGGAATATGATATTCCAGAGGGCAAAAGAACTGAGAATGAACCCAAGCGTCACCTACCCAGCAAATCTGAGTATTTTGTTTCAGGGGAAAATATGGTCATTCAGTGGAATAGAGGACTTTCAAGCATTCTTGATGAAAAAACCAGAATTGAATAGAAAATTTGACATCCAGACTCAAGAAGGAAGAGATGCCTGAGAAGGTAATCAGGGAAAAGAAATCAAAAGGAACTTATCAAAGTTGAACTATTTACATTCCTATATGGAAAAGCAATAACTGTGACTGATGATATCTTTCTCACTATGAAAATAATGGAAAAGGGGTGTATGGTAATATGAATACATATGTGAATCTGTGTGTATATGGTTACAGTTATATATGGATAGAGGGCATAGGTTGAATTTGTTGGGAAGGGAGAATACTCAAGGGATGAAATTATGAGGTGAGAGAGGAAAGTGGCAAGAGGAGATGGGGAAAGACAGGGTAGGGTAAACTATCTCGTGTAGAAGAAGCAAGGGGTAGTGGTTGCAAGGGAGGGGGAGAATAGGAAGGGAAAAAAAAGGCAATTCCACATTCTCATTGAATTTGGTTCAGGGAGAGAATGACATACATACTAAATGGGATATCTTAACCCGCAGCAGAATAGGGGGAAGGGGGATGAGAGGAGGGATGATTGATGGGAGGACATCCTTGGGGGGAGGGGTGGTTGGAAGTACCCACTATAGAAGAGGGACAGGATCATCTAGGGAATGGGCCAGGTGGTGGTGGGATGAGTGTGAGCGAATTTTAAGCAGCCTTGTACAATATATCGACTATGATAATGTTTTGCATAGCTAGACATGTACAACATATACTGAATTACTTATCTCCCCAGAGGGAATGGGTGACAAGGGAGGAGGGAAATGGAACTGAAATTCGAGGTCTTAACATTAAATGTTTCAAATATATATAAATACTATTATTAATACTCTTTTGCTTATAATTGGGAGATAAGATGTACAGGCATTGGGACACAAAGATTCACCTTCCTCTAATGGAAACGTCGAAGGGGGTATGGGAGAAGGTATGGGAGAGAGCATATTTGAGGAAGCGATATCTTGTGGGACTGCTATTCTTGGAGGTTGGGTAGGGGAATAACGGGGGGAAAATGATTGTAACTCAAAATCTGGCGGAAATGAATGATGTAAAACAGAATTTAATAAAGCATTTGTTTAAATAAAAAAAAGATATAGGTTATAATTTAAAAAAAAGAAACCATAGAAATATTTATACCCCAAAGATTAATTACAAGGGATTTAATAAGGACATACTGTTTTTACTGTATGTAAAATATAAAATATATTGTTTCATATTTAAGTTTTTAGGAATTGGGCATTTATGAACAGCCCCAAAGAGAAATTGCCTTACACAAATGAAGTGTGAGAGGAGGAACTCACTCAGAAGAATTAAATGGGAGAGGAGAGTTATTGGTGTTTGAAACCTACCTTCATCAGAAATATGATTTGAGAGGAAACAATACATATAAACCTGGAAAAGTATAAAAGTCTTTCTTTACTGTGTATTTAAGTTTTATTATATAAGTCTAAAATTCATCAAGACATAAAATGTAAAGGCGACAGGAAGTGGGTATAGGATAAGGGAGGGATCTCTAGAGAGGAGGGTGAGGTAATAGATTAATGGGGGAGGCATCCTTGGCAGGGAGTTGGAGGGTAGGTTAAGTAATAGGGAGGAAAAGTAGTGGTTAAAAGTAAAGCTGAGGAAGGTAGGAAATAAGAGATAAGCAGAAGCACAAAAAACAAAGATAAAGAGTGGTAGGGAAAGTATGCTTATATACATTTGTTTGTATGTGTGTGTGTGTGTGTGTGTGTGTGTGTGTGTGTGTGTGTGTGTGTGTGTGTGTAATTGTAGCCTTAATTGTAGCCTTCTGGGGGGAAGGTGGAAAAAGAACAAAGTAAAAAGTACACAGCAGAGTACAAAAAGAAAGTAAAAATGGACAATTTTTATCAAAATACATAATATTTATCATATGTGCCTTCTTGAAATAGAAATTTATTGCTATATATTTTGAATGACCTATTACATTCTACTGTGCATGTGACATTTTTTCTTATTTTGTATTTAAATTTATTTTTCATTTTTTTCTCAAGCACATATTTGTTTTAGTATTTAAGACTAAAATATATTTTTTAATCCCACCAGACCATTAATGCTTCTTTACTTTTGAATTCTCCATTGCAGTGACTTTTAAATAATTTCTCCCTACCTACTACTTTGTTCTTTTTTTCAGTCATTTCTGACATTTTGTGACTCCATGGACCACATAGCATGCCACATCTTCTGAAGTTTTCCCAATCTCGTATTTGTTACTTCCATGACACTGTTTATCCATTGCATCCTCTGTTGTCCCCTACTCATTTTGCCTTTAATCTTTCCAACCTCAGTGTATTTTCTAATGAGTTTAGTTTTCCCAATTTGTAGCCAATATATTTCAGCTTCAACTTCAGTATTTTTCCTTCCAATGAGTAGTATAACTTAGTTTTTTTTTTTTTCTATAATATTGACTGATATGTTCTCCTTGCTATACGAGGGTCTCTTAAAAGTTTTTTTCTGGCACCACAATTGGAAATGATTGATTCTGCAGTGCTCAAATTCCTTATAATCCAACTTTTATGGACATTCATTACTATTGGACAAACCATAGCTTTGACTATACAGACCTTTGTTGGAAAGATGATACCTCTGTTTTATTTAATTTGCCATACAGATTTCCCATAGCTTTCCTTCCAAGAATCATTTAATTTCATGGCTGTAGTTATTGTCTACAGTTATCTTTGAGGCCGAGGCTATGAAATCTGATATTAATTCCATTTCTTCTCCTTATATTTGCCATGAAGTGATGGGATCACTTGCCATGAATTTAGTTGTTATTGTTGTTGTTTTACCTTATTTTTACATTCTCTTTTAACCTCATCAAGAGGTTTCTTACTTCTTCTCCACTTTTACCATCAGGGTAGTATCATCTGCATATTTAAGTTTGCTGATATTTCTCCCAGATAGCTTAATTCTGCTTTTTGATTCATCCAGATTGGCATGATACATGATTCATGAAGCATTTAATTTGAGTAAATAAGGTGAATATGTATATACACATGCACACAGTACATATTACTATCCACATGTGTAAATATATAATGTATGTATGTATGTATGTATGTATGTACTACTTTCCCAAACATAAACCACTCAGTTCTTCCATATTCAGTTCTAGCTATTGTTTCTTTACCACATACCTTGTGAGCCAAGTAAATTGATGTGATACATCCATCTCTTTAAGGACTTGCCACATTTTTTTTTTTTGATGCAGTCAATGAACTAATCAATGAAGTAGAAGATGTTTTTTCTGGAACTCTTTTACTTTTTCCATTCCAGTGTTATTTTTGATGGTGAATCATTGCAAACTGAATGTCTAAGATGCAGATGCTATTCGAAAGTTTGGAAAATACTCCATTTATAGCTTCTTTTGAACAGAAATAGATATTTTGTTTGAAATCTTTGTAAGTTCAAAATCTGGTATGTTCTGAGGTCAGTGCTGGATTAGTTGTCATTGTGGTATATGTTATGATTACATACTATCTAAATAAAATTTATTTTAAATAAAAGTATTTGAAAACATCCCTTTATCAGTGACAACATAGAATCTAAAATGTTTTCACAAACAAGCTTGTATATCATTGTTTTACCTTAATGTATGAGAATAGAAACTATATTGTATCTAAACTATGTTGTATCTAAACTATGTAGCTAGACTGCCAACTAAGTAAATCACAAATAATATTACATAATAAGTGAGTAACTAATGAATAAATTATTTAATAAGTAATTAACAGAACAAAATATTTTATATTTTACTTCTGATATTTTACTAGAGAATTCAGGTATCTCACTTTATTTTTGTCCTTTTCTTCAACCCATCCCATCTGTTTCACCAAGGTTGAAGCCTTATATCTTGCTCCTGCTTCTAGGCCAACTGCCAAACAGCACCAGCTGCTGGTAATGTCTTTCCTATGTCATCCCACAAAATATTTCATTAGAGAAATGGATCTTAGTAACCTTTTCCTCCTCCTCCAGTAATGAGATGAGAATTTATGATTTTTTTTCCTTTTTTATAGTGTCCCAATCTTCTTCTTCATTCAAAGTAGCATTTTATTTAAGGGTTGAGAAGCACTTTACATATGTTTTCTCATTTTATCCTCATAACAATCCTGGGGTGTAATTGCTATTATTATCTCCATTTTATAGAAGAGGGAACTCAGAATTTAAGTCACTTACTCAAAGTTACATAGCTAATAAGTGTCTAAAGTTTGAATCTGAAGTCATATATTCCTGATTTAAAATCCAACATTTTATTCACTGCTCTACCTAGCTGCCTCTAAGTACCATGATATCAAGGAGCATGTGTCATCAAAACTCTTTACTTCTCTTCTATTAGCAAATTGCACTGTATACAGTTGGAACATATTAGTAATGAATGAATTGAAATGAACATGATGATCACATATTTATTTGTATATGAACATTTCCAAATATATAATTTACAAATATTATTTTCTTTGCCTTCTTCAGTATTTGCTCTTTCAGATTAAGAACTTTTAGATATCAAATACAGTGTTACTTTGTAAAGTAATATAGATTTAAGCATAAATAGTCGACACACAAATATTTTTCATGCTGATGAGTAATTGTTCTAAAAATGTCAGTCTCTAGGGACAATTCATTCAAGCAAGAGTAAACATGTTTTTCCCTCAGTATCTTATCTTCGCTTAATATTCTGAATAATTTTCTAATTTCTTCATTTTGTCTTGTCTGAATGAACATTGATCTCACATTTCAAATGAAATATTTTCAGAAGAATATTTCATTTCTGCACTGATAATAAAATGTTCATTTTACAAACTTATTGCTCAATACTTGTATACACCATGGTCACGAGGAAATATTTTATATCAATAGGCATTTTTCTCTTATTGAGAATCCTTACTCAAAATATCAAGGATGGACTTTGATATTGAATGACATTTTATAGTTATAAGTATGCAACTAAGGTCACTAAAGAAAAAAAAAAGATTGACATGACATGAACATTATCAAAATGAATCTTAAATGTTTCTTATTTTAGAATTAGAAGGACATATTCACAGTTATCAAGGAGAAAAGATACTAGAGATACTGTGAGTCCAAAATGAATAATAAGTATTGAATAATTGCAAAGTTAGCCATGAATACAATTATTAAGTAAGGCACTATATAAATATTTCTCCAGAAGTTTATTTTTTTAAATACCAAAAGATTCAATAAAACAATTTTCAAGACTGCAGCAAAGTAGAATATTATATTTATGATTGAAAAGTTATTGAAATTTGAATATTAATTGCAAACTTAGAAACATATATTCTTAATAATTTTGAAAGATCAAAAGAAAAATATATCAGAAAAATGCATTCACTCAGTACCATATGGAAAAAATATCGATTGCTTATTATGTGTATACTGTTGGTTTACAAAGACAAAAATGAGACATCTCCTCTCCTTTAGGAGTTTACTCTCTATTGGAAGGGAGAAGTAGTATTAAAAAATAAGTAAATATAAAACACTTTAAAGAAGAAAATAGTAATAATAACTGAGGAATCAAGAAATGCTTCATGTAGTAGGTAATACTTGAGCTGAATCTTAAAGGGAACTAGGGATCCTAAATGATGAAATGAGAGTAAGAACATTCCCAAATATAATAATATAAATAGAATGATAATAGTATAAAAATAGAAGTCATAGGTGTGAGTTTACTATTGTGGGATGATATCTTAAAAACAAAATTAAGACATCAGAAAGAAGAATGTACTGTGAGAACGGGGAAGGGAAAGATAGAATGGGTAAAGTATATCATGTAAAAAAGTTGCAAAAGACATTTTCAGTGAAAGTGAAGGAGTAAGAGTGACTGACAATGCTTGCCCCCTCAAACTATTCAAAATTGGTCCAAAAATGGAGTAACACTCAAGAATGTACCAAAATATATTTTACATTTCAGGGAAGGTATTAGGAAGGGGAATAAGGGCACACAAAGGTCTAATTGTTGGTGGGTGCATTGTGGGAGTCATGTGTCAAAAGTAAATCAAGTTTGAAAAGATACAAGGTGAAAATAAAGAGAAAAGGACAAATGGGGGTTTGGGAGGTGAGAATAGGATAGAAATCATAATTGGGAAAAAATAAAAACATTTTCCCTGGAGGTATATAACCTCATTGTTCATATATATTAAGAGTTAAGTTAGGGGCAGCTAGGTGGTGCAGTGAGTAGAGCGTCGGCCCTGGAGTCAGAAGGACCTGAGTTCGGATCCGGCCTCAGACACTTAATGCACACACAAACAACAACAACAACAACAACAAAAAAAAAAAAACCAAAAAAACAACCTACCCATGTGACCTTGGGCAAGTTACTTAACCCCAAATGCCCTCCAAAAAAAAAAAAAACTAAGTTAAATTTATGAGACCTCAAATCATTCTGTAATTGAAAAATGCTTGGAGTATATGGACAGGCAGTTTTCAGATGAAGGTATGTAGTCATATATAGCCCTCTGTAGTCAAATAGGGAAAAATTTTCTAGATCAAAGTTGATTAGAGTAGTGAAAATTAAAATAAGTCTGAGATACCACACCTCACAAATAAGATTGGCTAATATGACAGAAAAAGAAACTGACAAAAGGTTGGAATAACTATGGAAAATCTGTGGCACTAAAGCACTTTTGGTAGAGTTTTAAATTGATTAAAAAAAAAAAATTCTGCAGAGTAATTTGGAACTATGGCCAAAGGCCTATAAAATTAGGCATACTCTTTGATGCAACAGTACCACTACAGGATCTCTATCCCAGAGATTTTTTTTTTTAATGGAAAGAAGCTTTTACTTGGAAAAATAATTGTAGTAGTTCTTTTTGTGGTCTATAAGAATTAGAAATTTAGGGGATGCTTCTCAAGTACAGAATGACTGAATAAGTTGTGGCATATGATTATGATGGACTAATATTTTTTCCCTAAGAAATTGTAAGCAGGGTGCTTCCAGGAAAAAAAAAACCTGGAAAGACTTGCATGAACTTTTATGAAATGAAGGAAGCAGAATGAGGAGAACAGTGTATGTAGCAATAACATTATTTTATGACAATCAACTGTGAATCACTGAGCTATTCTCAGCAATACAATGATCCAAGAAAACTCCAAAGGACTCATAATGAAAAATGCTACACACCTCCAGAGGGCGGAAAAAAACTGATGGAGTCTGAATGCAGCTCAAAGAACAACATTTTTTTTTCATGCTTTTTTGTCACCGCTTTTTTTTCACAATATGACCAATATAAATACTTCTTGTTTGACTTCTTCTCATTTTGGTGATGGGGGAAGAAGGGAAAATAATTGGGAATCAAATAAAAAAATAAACTATTTACATGTAATTGAAAAAATATAATATCAGGTTTTTGAGTCAGAGCTATTTTTTTCTCATTTGTATCCCTAGTCTTTAAGTGTTTCTTGTTATATTAGTTAGCACTTAAAATTCTAATTAATTCTTTGGAATTTTGGTCCATGTGAAAATGCTCTCCTCACTACTCACTGTAAGCTGTAAGATGTTTTCCCTTCTTCGCTCCTTACCTGCCACCACTGGGAAGATGAGCTATTCATTACAGGTTGTACATGTGTAGTTGCACAAAACATTTCCATAGTATTTATATTGTAAAAGACTAACTATATGTTCCTCCATCCTATCCAGCCTCCTCCCACTTATTCTATTTTCTCCTTTGGCCCTGTCCTTTTCCAAAAGAGTTTGCTTCTAACTACCCTCTCCCCCAATCTGCCCTCCCTTCCATCAGCCCCCCACTTATTCCCTTCCCCATGATTTTCCTGTAGGGTAAGATACCCAGGTGAGTGTGTATGTTATTCCCCTGTTAAGCCAAATTCAATGAGAGTAAGGTTGGCCCATTCCTTTTCACCTTCCTGCTCTTCCCCTTCATTGTAACAGTTTTCCCTTGCCTTGTTTATATGAGATAATTTACCCTATTCTATCTCTCCCTTTCTCCTTCTCTCATTATATTCTGCTCTCACCTCTTAGTTTTATTTTCTGGATATGGTCCCTTCATATTCTACTCATCCTGTACCCTCTGTCTATGTATACATGTACAGACATATCCACACACTCACATGTATATTTATACACATACACTCTCCTATACATACATATATGTATGTATGCATGTATACATATTTGTGTACATGGATAAATATATAGCTGTCATATATGTACACATATATAGATGCATAACTAATGTATATGTAAACACATGTGTATATACATACACATATGCATGCATGTGTAAGTGGGCAGATAGCTAAGGTAAAGTGGAACAATTTCAGGTTAAAATCGATTTGGGATACTGCACAGTGATTTTAATGTCTCCCAATGTTCTCTCTCGGTAGCTAAATTGCACGATGGATATAACACAGGGTACAGAAGATTCACACACATTCATATGCACATAAAAGCACATATTCTCCTCCTGTACCTGATGAAGCATCCAGATAACTACATGTTTATATGTTTATATTCTAAATGTAGTTTCATCAGGTGTGTATTGGGGGAGAAGGGGATGGAAGGGATTAAAAGCCTCATAAAAACATCATATGAAAGAGAATATATTATTTTTAGGAAAATGAATTTAACTCAGATACCAAGAAAAAACTTCTAGCTATTAATCATTGCTAGAACTAAGTAGGCAAAAATCAGGATGATTAAAGAATTTCTTCTGAACCCAGAAAGTGTCACATGGCACTATTGGTTTTAGAACTAATTAAATGTATTTTTACTAATCCAGAGTGGAAATCTATCTCATACACACTGTGATTATGTGAGCCTTAGATCTAATGTGTCCAAAAAAACTCACATGTAGTAGTTAATAAGTATTAATGGATGGATTGAAAATTTTAAAAAAAGTTAAAATCATTAAAATAAGCAGTAGAAATATAAAATTCGACCTCATTATAAGAAAACATTTCAGTCTCCACTCCTCCACAGATGTCCATCTTTCAGAATCCATCTATATTTATTTTGGGGGCAACTAGGTTATGCAGTGAATAGAGCACTGGCCCTGGAGTCAGGAGGACCTGAGTTCATACCAAGCCTCAGACACTTGACACTTATGAGCTTTTTGACTTTGAGCAAGTCACTTAAAATCAATTGCCTTTCCTTCCCCCCTCAAAAATGTCTTTACTTTCATAGAGCTGCAAAAAGAATAACTGGATAGGGGGAAAAAGATTCTTCTGAGTCAACTGAATGCAAGGAGGAAAATGAACAGGAGAAAACATCCACGATATTCTATGAGTATATTTATTTGAGGGAAAAATTAAACATAGCAACTTAAGGACAGCCTTTCTATTTGCAATATATTAAATTGTGTTTATCAAAATATACTTGTATCACTACAGCAGATGATTGGATAAAGTTGAATATAGAATACAGAAACCAGTAAAGAAAAAATGTAATTGAAGCCATTGAGTGATTTATTATGCTTGATATTACAGAACCAGATAAATTACTTGTCTCTATCTGGAAATATGCATCAATATACTTCTGTTAGAACAGATGTTCTAGCCTGAAATACATCACATATTAGCATCTTAAGTAGACCTCTTTTTCTCATAAAGTAAGCAAAACGCAGCCACCATGACCTTGATTGAAGGGTTTCAGAACCTAATTAAAGAGAAGCCTCAAGGTATTTCACAAACATGCCAAGTATGCCCTTCTGGCATTAGAGTGATCCTGGAAGAATCATTCTCTGACTGCCTTGCTAAGTTGAGAAAATGCATTGTCAATTCTCTGTAGAGGAGCTGCTAATTAAAATAAAGATTCCACTATAGATGGAGACTGGGTATTTTCTACTTAAAGTAATATGTGGCAAACCAGTTACACTTGACAGTACTAAGTTATTAAACTAGGAGGGGGAAAAAAGCAGTGGACAAATCTGAGCAAAGCACTGAATGGAACAATTCCATTAATTGAGACTTAATCTGCTTAGTCTTCTTAATAAATCTGAACTCTGATCATGTTGCCAGGATCAAATTGAGTATGGGAATCAAAAAGGAAATAGCTTTTGCAAGCTTGGAGAAATCAGTCTAATTCAGAACATATTCATCTCTCTTTATGGGAAACGGCCACTGATTTTTTTAAGCCTCATATTTATCAAGAATGATTTCATTTATTTATTTACAATCTATGGGATACATGTAGATCTATATCAAAGTGATGTTGACTAGTACTATAAGACTACAGAAGGTCTCCTTCCAAATGTGAAAACAGATGAAGTTAGGATATGGAAGGCCATTAATACACAATAGACCATGTTGAGGGTACATTAAAAAAAATATAGTAAAACATTCTGATTAATGGGATTTATGCAGGAAGAGTTGTGTTCCAAATCTTCCAAATGATTTCTAAATTTAAATTTTAGAAATTCCTAAGTCTGGAACTAGATTTGGCCTTGAACACACCAACTCAATTTGTCCCCAATTTAAATCCTGCCTTGGAAAACAACAGAAAGAATTGGAATTTACTATAACCCAGAATTCATAGGAAAGAAATGAACTTCCAGTTGGCAATTGATCTTAGATAGAAAATAAGTAACATAAAGAATTAGAATGGGGGGGGGGCGGCTAGGTGGCACAGTGAGTAGAGTGTCGGCCCTGGAGACAGAAGGACCTGAGTTCAGATCTGACCTCAGACACTTAACACACACACAAACAAAAACCTAGCCATGTTCCCTTGGACAAGTTACTTAACCCCAATTTCCCTCCAAAAAAAATAATTAGAATTATGGAACTCATGATTTTTTGTGAGAGTATACAATAAAAACTTTTTGCACATTCAGCTAAGGAAAAACATACAGAGTCATGGTTCTGGTAACACTGTAACTGCCAGCTCCTGTTTGACTACATGATGCAAGTTCTTCTGGGATTTTCTGTAGCAACAGAAGTTGTGACCTGGCTACACAAAACTCATCAAAACTACTTAATTGCTTAAAGTAGGTCTGCTGCAATATTAAAGATTATGACAACTCCCCCATGGACATAGAGAAATAAAACAACAAAGCAATGACAATTATAAAAAAAATCACAAATGTTTTTCTTGGAGATGACATTGAGAGGGAATTACTGCCACACAGACTATATACAGCACAAGATCATAAATTTGTTCCATCAGTAGCCTTCTCTTTGACGCCTCATGTGTAGAGTCTGATTTAAAAGATAATACTATCACAAAAATAATTGTGAAATGAGTACAGATATCACATATCACATCCAGTAATTTTCACTCATACTCCTTGTCCATAATAGAATTTGGACTAATGATGATTCCTTGACAATGAATTCAGGGCTTTTGGAACCATCAAATTCATTTTATTTTTTTTTTTATTATTAATTTTTGGACCTATATTTGGCCTTTGAAATTTTTATTAAAATTGGACTCTGTTCACCTGGAGGTCTGGAGGTGGGGAGGCTCTGTCTTAAGAGTCAGGTTTGGGTTTTTTTTTTGTTTGTTTGTTTGGTTGTTTGTTGTTCGTTTCTGTGCTACACTTTTTACTGGTAGTTTTGGGAGGGTCTGTTAGTATTTTATATTTCCAAGAAATTGTGATGCTAGGACAGGACTGGCCACTGATCTCATAGTCTGCACTCTAGTCTTTACCAGAGAAAAGTCCGCTGTCTCCTGCAGCCAAAAGTGCTAGCACTCTCTTTATGTTGGAAGTGATATAATGGTACCTGCTTCTTTAGCAATGACCACAAGGGTTACTTTCTGCCCTGAAAATGTCACCCAGAACAGCTGGTGGTAAAGTTGCCAATCAGTGAAATCTGTACCCAGAGCCAGCAAAGGCTCCTCATTAGTCTTTTTTTGACTATTTTTCCAACCCCCATAACATCCCTGGGCTGAGAGCTCCTCAAGTTGTTGCTGCAGCTGCAGTTGTTATTGCTGGCACTGGGTGAGTGGGCTCCTGACAGTCTTCCCTTCCAGACTCACAAAGATTTCCTGCTAAACTCCTAAGTTTTCTTAAACCAGACAAGTATCTCACCCTGAAATTTTCTGGGTCTGCAGCTCTAAAATATGATTTGAGACATTATTCTAAAGGTCATTGGAGGGGAATGATGAGAGAGTTCAGTAGGGGTCACCTCTAATCTGCCATCTTCGATTTTCTATTGTTTTGAGTGCTGTATGCCCCTAGAAGACAAGGACAATTAGAATTTTGTCTTTGAATCACTAGAACCTAAGGAATTGAATTCCAATCAGTCCCACCTATCTCTGCCAAACATGGAAAATGTTACTAGTGTTTGTTATAGTTTCTTGATGAAAATCTAAATTTCACTCATAGAAATAGGTGTTAGTTTTTGAATTACCATAAATTATACCAGTATTCCATGTTCTTTGACTATTTTTATGTAAGGTATAAGGCCAGCTATTAGGGAAACAAAACCATAAATCAAAATCAGGTAAGATATTTCACCTCTACGAAACTTAGCTTCTACATTTATTTAATATATGGAATAATATTTTCACTACGTATTTCACTATATTGGCATGAGGAAAGTACTTTCCAAACTTAAAATTCCTATGTACATGTTATTGATAAGAAAAGCAACAATGATAGTAGTAATAATTTGTGTTAATATTATCACCAGAACCAAGGCAAAACAAGTAGATATGTCCTTTCTACCCAACAAAACACACCACTCAGGACATGTGTTTCCATTATTGACAATATTTTCTCCTTAAAAACTTCCCTTGAAACTAATTTTAGCCTACTTTATCCTGTATGAAAACATTGAAGGAATAGAGACATATGGTAGGATTTTCCTTAGGCCCCACACTTGCCTGGAGATAATGGACAAAACCCATAATTCATAGAACTGAGAGTAGCTTTTCAAAAACATAGGTTCTGTCACTCAGGTACTGTAATTGAGGGCTCTGGTGAAATTGACAAACTGAATACACAGTGTTTTAAAAGTCTTAGTTCAATTTTGAGCTAATAAAACTTAAAAACTGCACTAACACTTTGGGAAACACTGATTTCCATGCCATACTATATTAAAATTGTATAAATGTAGAATAAGGCATATTTTGGGTAATAAAAGGTTTTTTGAAACACAGACCTACAGAATTAGAGAATTAAAAGAAGATTCAAAGTCCAACCATTCCATGAAGCACTATATCTGAGATGAAATAACATGGACAAGTTATCTGAAGTTCACTCGAAGCTGTCTAGAGACAGAAAATCTCTTTCTTTAATTTCTCACAATTTGATTTTCAGTATTTCAAATTGTTTAGAAGTTTTTCATTACCACCATAGAAATAAATTTGCCTCCCTGTAGCTTCTTTGCTTTGGCCAAACTCTGCTATTTAAGGACAAGAAGATCAAGTTTAATCTTTTTAAATGAGGAAGTGAAATTTTTGAAGACCCAGACCATGTCTCCCCTAAGCCTTCTCTTCTAAATGTTTATCTCTTCTGTTTCCAATTCCTTCCCCCCCTACTTAATAGTATTTTTTTCCAATTATATGTAAAGTTTGTTTTTAACATTCACTTTTATACAATTTTTTTTGGATTCTATTTTTTTTTTTTGCTCACTATAATCCTCCTCCCCAATATGGCACGCAATCTGATATAGGTTAAATTTGTACAATCATATTAAACATATTTTCACAATTATCATGTTGTGAAAGGAGAATCAAAACAAAATGGAAAAAAATAAGAAAGTAAAAGCAACAAAAAAGATAACAGTTTGCTTCAATATGCATTCAGAATCCATATTTCTTTCACTGGAAGTGGATAGCCTTTTCCATCATTAGACTTTTGGAATTGTGTTAGATCATTATGTTGCTGAGAACAGTAAATCTATCAAAGCTGGTCATCCCACAGTGTTGCTATTACTATATACAATATTCCCCTGATTCTGCTCACTTCACTTAGCATTGGTTTGTTTAAATATTCCTAGGGATTTTTCCCCCCTGAACTTTGTCTGCTGATATGTTCTTTTTTTTTCTTTTCTCTATGCTGCATTTGAGTTCTGGTGGTTTGAGTCTAAATTAAAAGAGAGAGAGAGAGAGAGAGAGAGAGAGAGAGAGAGAGAGAGAGAGAGAGAGAGAGAATGGGGTAAATTATCTCACATAAAATTGGTAAGGAAAAGCTTTTAGATTGGAGAAGGGGAGGGGGGAGGTGAGGTAGAGTGGAGTGAACATCACTCTCATCAGAACTGACAAAGAGTGAATAATAAATGCACTCGATTGGTTATTGAAATCTATCTAACCCTACAGGAAAGTAGGGTGGAATGGGATAAGAGAAGGGATTTGACGGAAAGGAGGACAGATTGGGGGAGGGGGTAGTCAGAAGCAAAACAACACTTGTTTTTGTTTTATTTTGTTTTAAACTCAAACCTGATAAATCAAACACAGAATAAAGAAAAAAAATTAACTTAAATACAAAGTAAGATAAAGCATGTCATTTGTACAACAGAACAGAAGTATTCAAAATATATATGAATAAAATTTCATTTCAAGAAAGGCTGTATGATAAATACTATACTTTGTGTTGAGATCTGTCTATCTTTGCTTCTTTGTAAGTTTTCATTTGTTCTCTGCTGTGCACTTTTTTCCTTTGCTATTTTCCCTCTTCCTACCCTTCTCACCCCACCAAGGGCTAAAATTAAGTGAAAATATGTTTATAAATAGACATAGATACATATTTACACATCTACATACATGCAGGAATTCATACATACATACATACATGTATAGACATAAAATTTCCCTAACAATTCTACTCCTGATCTTTGCTTTCATATTTATGCATATTTCTTATTTCCTACCCATCCGGAGTCCTCAATTTCATTTCTGCCCAATGTTGTACCTGGTTTTCCCATGGCCCAAACTCAGGGAAGTGAGAAGACTGCCAGGTCAGACCCCTCCCTTCCTACTTCTATGTATAGTAATATAGATTTCTGTTACGAAGTGGGTAATTTATTCTCTCAGCCATTTCCATTGAGAAAAAGATTCAAATGTTGCCCACACCTTCCTTCTACACCTTCATTATAAAAACTTTTGTTCCCTCTTTTTGTGACATAAATTGCACCATTCTATCTCTCCCTTCCCCCTTCTCCCATTACATCCTTATTTCTCACCTCTTAATTTTATTTTAAATATCATTTCATCATAGTCAACTCACACCTGTGACCTCTGTCTATGTATACTCCTAATTTTCCTAATAATGACAAAGTTATAGTAAAGCATCACCTTCTTATGTAGAAATGTAAATAGTTTAACTTTATTGAATCCCTTAAAATTTCTCATTCCTCTTCACCTTTGTATGCTTTTCTTGAGTCTTATACCTGAAAATCAAATTTTCTGTTCACCTCTGGTCTTTTAAATAGGAATGCTTGAAAGCCGTATTTTTCATCAAGTAGCCATTTTCCCCTGGCAGGATTTGGGATCAGGTTTGTTGGGTAGATATTTCTTTTTTTATTATCGGCTCCTTTGTTTTCTTGAAAAGAATTGTTTGACATGATTGTCTTTTCATAATGTTGTGTTTTGATTTTCCTTGTTGCCATACAACATTTTAATGGTCAAGTTCTTTTTTCATGATTGCTCATTTTTTCCAGCCCATTTCTTCATTTTGCATTTCATGTTAAAGCTGGCTCTCCTCCTGGAATCAAGGGATCAACTCTCCAAAGCTTCCACTTTTTTGTGCTGTTGTTTTAAGATCTAATTTTGGGGATCATAAGTCTTCACTTCTTCCAAAGTGTTATGGTCTAAGGAAAGTTGTGGTCACTACTCTCCTGGCCTGTGCTCTTGTCTGTGAGCAAACACAATCCTGCTTTTCCATCCTGAAACTGTGACCAGGCCTTTGGTCAAAAACAGTTTGCCTCATGACCTGGACAGTTTTCTAGGCAATGCAACAAAATTCTATACCCAGTCCTTTCTAAGAAACCCCTAGTATATCCTTCTAACCAGTTTTCAAGTCCCTTTATCATTTGTGGGCTGAGAACTAAGATGTCTCTGCCAATTAATACCCCCACGGCCTGTGTTAGATAACTGGAGTGGTGCTTCTTTTCTTTGACTCTTTCACATGTACTCTAGTGAGACTTGCTTTTTCTGTTAACCTAAGTTGTATTGGGCTGGAAACTTGTTTTACCTTTTCTTTTCCTTGGTTTTGTGTATCTTGAATTCATATTGATCCTTTAGTTTAAAGGTTTTTGGACAGAAATTTGGGAGAGTTCAGGAAAGTTATTGGCTTTTCTTCACTATCTTGGCTCTGCTTCCCTAGATTCTTCATTGAAATAATTTCAGTTTTGTTTGTTTGTTTTGGAGGGCAATTTGGGTTAAGTGACCTGCCCAAAGTCACATGGCTAGTTTTTGTGCTAAGTGTCTGAGGCTGGATTTGAACTCACATTCTCCTGACTCCAGGGCTGGGGCCCTATTTACTGTGCCACCTAACTGCCCCTAAAGTTATTTTGTTTTTGTTTTTATTTTTTTAGATGTTTCTTTTTTGCTTTTTGGAGGGAAAAAGGTAGGGCAATTGGGGTTAAGTGACTTGCCCAAGGACACAGGGCTAGTATTTTTGTGTTAAGTATGTGAGGCAGGATTTGAACTCAGGTCCTCCTGATTCCAGAGCCAGTGCACTGTTCACTGTGCTATTTAGCCACTCCCTCATTGAAATAGTTTCTAAACCAATATAAGGAATTGTGCTTATTTTTAATGAAATTATGTTGTCTGCTTATTGTTTTAAGTGGCAAGATTTTGTCAGAAAGAATGAAATTTGTCTCAAAGTGTCCCAGTGCTACCACCTATGTTTTGCACCAGACAAAGAATTATGAAAATATCTTTTTTTATGGAAAAGGGGATCTGTTATACAAGTACCTTTATCAATGGCAAGTCTATAAAGTACAACTTTTCTGCATCAAATAAATTTTATAAAATCGGGTTTGTATGGTTTTGGGGTTGACCAAAATCCGGTGCCTTTCTAAAGCATTTCCCAAATAATATTTCATTTTTTTATTTAAAGAGAAATAAAAAGTTAAATCACTGTCAAAGTCCTCATGTAGAAATTCAACTTTCCAATTTTTTTCTCATTTTGCTTTTTCTTTTTCCATATTGATTAGATTCCATATTTTCCCTTAGCATTTCCTTTTTATGCACTCTCTTTTGTATAAATATATTTTAATATTTTCATCATACATTTACAGAAAACCATCTACTAATAAAAATGCATACCTTTCTGCAATTTATAGTTTTAGAGATTTGATTGGCATGTTGGTACCAGAGATAGGTTCCATAACTTGCCCAGGATCAGATAACAAGATTTGTGTTAGATGTGAGACTTGAACCCAGGCCTTACTCTTTCTGTAAAACCAACTCTCTATTTTTACTCCATATCACCTCTGCTGCTTCAGATGTATAAGTCAAAATATATGCTTCCTCCAGCTATCATATCCTTCATCCAGTCATGTCCCTGAAAGAAAATCTCTTGAAGGGAAAAAATAGACAAACCACAAAATATTTAAAATTAAAATGAAATGACAAAGTTTTGAAGGTCAAAAAAAGCTTAGGAATGAAACTAATACCCCATATCCATTTTTGTCACAATTGTTCTCTATTTTAAAGTTATTTTCTCCTTTTGTTATAATTACCAAATTTGCAATTATTGGCAATATTCTGCTTTAGAATATCAGATTTGAAGGAAAATGTAGCCTTAGAACAGTACTTTATGTCCCATATTTTATTCTCATTTGCCAATCAATATAGCTACTGTAGACCTAAATAGATTCTAAAGAAACTGAACACTCAGGCTTCAGGTATGGTTCAGTTGAGTGAGGCTATTGTTACCTGAGTAACCTTATACAAGTATTGGGGGATAGCACTGAATCATCATTTCCTGTTTTTCCTACCTTTTATGTATGACCAAAGAAGCTTAACCTCCACCCTAGGGCCTATAAACTATGGTTAGTTAACTTCAAAATGAGAGTTCATCCTAAGTGAATTAATACTATTTCATCTGTCTTATTTATTCACTGCAGATGTGTTCTATGTAGACCTTAATTAGAGAAAGATTTTCTGAATCCCCAGACGTATTGAAATGACACAGCAAATAATCGGTAGCTAGCACACTTTCATCATGAAAGAATCTGTTCTCAACTAGAGATATTATGGGCACAATTGTAACTTTCCAAGGCTGTTATTCCATGGTGTTACCTGACCTACTTCCTATAGACAATCATCCTCTCCTGACAGTAAGACTAATCCCCACCCCCCCACACACAATATCTGCTACTTAGAAACCTGTATTTTTGACCCATCTTAGTACCTTGTCTATTCATTTAAAAGACTCCTTAGTAAATAGGTAAGGGAGTGCTGGGGCCAGTTTCTGGCTCTACATAACCAACTGTTAAATTTTCAGCATAAATATTTAAACTTTGGAAATTGACGGTGCTATAAATCAGTTTGATTTATTATTTTGTTAATTATCTTTAATAAAATGGAAAATTTATAATACAGATTAAACTTAAACTGTGTCAGGGGTACTTTATTTTCAGAGCCGGTTATAAAAATGTTTACCAGCACATCACTGGTTACCTTTTTTCTTCCGAAACTCTAGGAAATCTACTGTTTCTATTCCTTGAGCATTGGTGTGGATGAGCAGTGTATGATTCTTCATTCAGAGGAATAAGAACATAGTCTTATTTCAGTACACTGAAAATAAGGTAATGATATGCAGTCCACAAAGTTTCGTTTGTCTTTTAATTGCAAAAGATATGTTAGTGTCCCTCAACAATGGAAAGAAAAAAAGATATCTGATATATAATGTGGGATTATTTTATAATTGGTTATTGAAAATTGAAGAACATTAAAAAATTTCATGTGAATAAAGATTACCATATTGGGGATTTATTTGAGACAAAAGGCATAACTATCTTCATTTTTTAAATAAGAAGATTGAAAAATATATGCTATATATCATATAGCATAAACATTTTCATAGCACTTACTGTATGCCAGGCCCTGTGCAACTAAGCACTGATTTTGTAAAAATGTTTTACAAATATTATCGTATTTGGTCTTCACAAGTACTGTGCAAGGCAGGAGACATTATTAACTCTATTTTACAGTTTAGTGGTTAAATGACTTGCTTGGGGCTACACAGTTAATAGGTGTCTGTGACTGGAAATAAAATCAGTTATTATGAAAACAGGATTCAGATTTCAGAAAACAAATCAACAAACAAAAAATAGTAGATGGACTTCATGAAGCCAGTTTATAATCATAGCTCTGCTGCTCATTCATTTGACTTTAAAGAAATCTCTTGGAAGGAGCCAAGATGGCAGAGTAGAAACAGCACTTCCAAGGCACTCCAGCCCACACCATTTCCAAACAATGGAAAAGGTGGACTCTTAACAACTTCTGGAGCTCCAGCACCCACAGAAAGACACAGAGAAGCTAACCTCAGACTGAGGACATCCCGGGACCTCTGCAGGGAGTAGCCGCACAGTGCCCTGGGAAGCAACAGGTCACTGCTCTGGGACCCGAACCAAGGCCTGCCTGAGCCACAGTTTTAGCCGCAGGGCAGCCAAACCGGCAGCTGGCTGGAGGGACCCCAAAACACCAGCAGCTGTGGCAATTCCAGAATTATCCACATATAAATGCCTAGGACAAAGAGAGAGCTTAGTGCCCTATGGATTCTGGGACCAGTGTTTGGGGAACGAGTCAGTTTCTTCCCTTGGGGGTGAGAAATGGCTGAGGAGATATGGCACAAACACCATTTTGCAGCTTCAGTGGCAACTTCAGCTCCTGGCCTGCGAACTGTATGGAGATCCAGTGATCAGCCTTGGGGCGTAATTCCTCTTCCTTTAACCTCCCTGGATCTGGATTGTGGTCTTGGGTGGAGGTCTGTGGTGGGTATCCATCTTACCATAGTGTGTGGAGGCTTCACAGAGGCCACACAACTAATACCTCTGGAAGTTGTGAAGACCCCAACGTTTAGACCAAAGTTCCACTGTCTGGTGGCAAAGATCTACTGTGGCAATAAGACCAAAAGTAAAGAAATTAAGTGGCAACATGCCTAGGCAAAGGTAATAAAATAAATAGAAAAATTCAACATTGGACTCCTATTTTAGGTGCAAAGAGGCTCAAAGCATGGAGGAGGGCTGTGAGGTCAAAACACCAGCACCAAAAGCCCCCAATGAAAATACAAGCTGGCTACAGGCCATAGAGGACCTTAAGAAGCAGATAAGAGAAGTAGAGGAAAAATTGGGAAGAGAAATGAAAAGGATGCAGGAAAAGTGTGAAATGACAGTCAACAGCCTGACTGAGGAAAATAACACCTTAAAAAATCGACTAACTCAAATGGCAAAAGAGGCTCAGAAAGGTAATGAGGAGAAGAATGCCTTAAAAAGTCAAATTTGCCAGATGGAAAAAATAATCTCAAAAGCTCACTGAGGAGATTTATTCCTTCAGAGTTACACTGGAGCAAATAGAAGCTAGTGACTTTGTAAGAAATCAAGATACTATCAAACAGATCCAAACAAATGAAAGAATAGAAGGCAATGTGAAATATCTCATGGGAAAAACCATTGACCTGGAAAATAGATCCAGGGGAGATAATTTAAAAATTATTGGACTACCTGAAAGCCATGATCAAAGAAAGAACCTAGAAATCATCCTTAAAGAAATTCTCAAGGAAAATTGCCCTTATGTCTTAGACCCAGTGGGGGAAATAGAGGTTGAAATAATCCACTGATCACTTCCTGAAAAAGATTCCAAAAAGAAAACTACTAGGAAAATTATAGCCAGGCTCCAGAACTTCCAGATCAAGGAGAAAATACTACAAGCAGCCAGGAAGAAACAATTTCAATATTGTGGAAACACAATCAGAATAGCCCAGGACCTGGCAGCTTCTACACTGAGGGATTGAAGAGCATGGAATATGATATTCCAGAGGGCAAAAGAGCTGGGATTGAAGCCAAGGGTCACCTACCCAGCAAAACTGAGTATTTTGTTTCAGGGGAAATATGGTCATTCAGTGGAATAGAGGACTTTCAAGCATTCTTGATGAAAAAACCAGAGTTGAATAGAAAATTTAACATTCAGACACAAGAAGCAAGAGATGCTTGAGAAGGTAATCAAGGAAAAGAAATCAAAAGGAACTTATCAAAGTTGGACTATTTACAGTCCTACATGGAAAAACAATAACTGTGTTTGATGAAACCTTTCTCATTATGAAAATAATTGAAGAAGGTTACATGGCATATGTTCACAGGTATACATGGATAGAGGGCACAGGCTGAATTTGATGGGAAGGGATGATTATTTTTTTTTTGGAGGGCAATTGGGGTTGGGTGACTTGCCCAGGTTCACATGGCTGGGTTTTTGTTTGTATGTTGGGTGTCTGGGGCTGGATCGGAGCTCGGGTCCTTCTGGCTCTGGGGCTGGTGCTCTGCTCGCTGCGCCACCTAGCCGCCCCAAGGAAGGGATGATTCTTAAGGGGTGAAGTCAAGAGGTGAGAGAGGAAAGTGGCAAGAGGAGATGGAGAGAGACAGGGTAGGGTAAACTATCTCATGTAGAAGAGGCAAGGGGAAGTAGTTGCAGAGGAGGGAAGAACAGGAAGGCAAAAAGGCAAAAGCATATTCTCATTGAAGTTGGCTCAAGGAGAGAATCACATACATACAAAATGGAATATCTTACCCTCACTCACTCTCCTGAGTAGGGGAAAGGGGGATGAGAGGGGGGATGATGGAGGGGAGGGCATTCTGGGGAGAGGGGAGGTTAGAAGTACCCACTATCAAAGAGGGACAGGATCAGAGTAGGGAATGGACCAGGTGGGAGGTGAGACAGGTGGGAGGGAAATATAAGCAGTCTTTTACAATATATCTACTATGGTAATGCTTTGCATAGATATACATGTACAACACATACTGGATTGCTTATCTTCTCAGAGGGAGTGGGTGACAAGGGAGGAAGGGAATGGATCTGAAAATCGAAGTTTTAAAATTAAATGTTTCATAAGATGTCCAGGCATTGGGGCTCAGAGATTCACCTTGCCCTAATGGCAAAGTCGAAGGGGATATGGGAGAAGATATGGGAGAGAGCAGATTGGCTGAGGAGATATCTAGTGGGACTGCTATTCTGGGGTGGTTGGTAGGGAAAAAATGGGGGAAAATGTAACTCGTAATCTGGTGGAAATGAATGATGTAAACCAGAAGTTAATAAAGAATTTGTTAATAAAGAAGGGAATGGAATATACTATTCCAGAGGGCAAAAGAACGGGGATTAAAACCAAGAATCACATACCCAGCAAAACTGAGTATCTTGTTTCAGGGGAAAAGATAGTCATTCAGTGGAATAGAGGATTTTCAAGCATTCCTGATGAAAAAAAACAGAGTTGAATAAAATTTTCACATTGAGACACAAGAAGTAAGAGATGCTTGAGAAGGTAATCAGGGAAAAGAAATCAAAAGGAGCTTATCAAATTTGAACTATTTACAATCTGTCATGGAAAAACAAAAATTGTGACTGATGAAATCGTCAACATGAAAATAATTGAAGAAATGTATATGGGTATATGAATACATGTGGGAATGTGTGCATATATGTTTACTGGTATACATGGATAGAGGACACAGGTTGAATTTGGTGGGAAGGGATTGTACTTAAGGGGTGAAGTTAAGAGGTGAGAGAGGAAAGTGGCAAGAAGAGATGGGGAGAGACAGGGTAGGGTAAACTATCTCATTTAGAAGAGGTGAGGGGAAATGTTTGCAGGGTAGGGGAAGAATAGGAAGGCAAAAAGTCAAAACCATATTCTCATTGAATTTGCCTCAGGGAGCGAATGACATACATACTAAATGGGATATCTCACCCCGCAGGAGAATAGGGGAAGGGGGATGAGAGGGGCGGTGATGGGTAGAGGGCATTCTGAGGGTAAGGGTGGTTGGAAGTACCCACCATTGAAGTGGGATAGGATCAATGTAGGGACTGTACCAGGTGGGGGGTGGGATGGGTGGGAGAGAAATATAAGCATCTTTTACAATATATTTACCATGGTAATGTTTTGCATAGCTATATATGTACAACACATACTGAATTGCTTACCTTCCCCAAGGGAGTGTGTGACAAGGGAGGAAGGGAATGGATCTGAAATTTCAACTTTTAAAATTAAATGTTTCAAATATATATTATATATTATTAATACTATTTTGCATGTAATTGAGAGATAAGATGTGCAGGCATTGGGGCACAGAGATTCACCTTGCCCTAATGATAAAGTTGAAGGGGGTGTAGCAGAGAGCAGATTGGATGAGGGGATATCTTGTGGGACTGCTATTATTGGGTGGTGGGTAGCGGAAAAATGGGGAAAAAATGTAACTCAATATCTGATGGAAATGAATGATGTAAACCAGAAGTTAATAAAGCATTTGTTTAATTAAAGGAAAAAAAAAGAAACCTCTTAACTTCTGTATAATTTGTATAACATCTTTTTTCTTCTCCATTATGTACTTAAGTTAAATGATCTCTAATACTTATTGCACCTCTAAAATACTGAATCTGTTTCAAGTAGATTTTTCAAATCTCTTTTGATTTCAATTGTATCAATTTAAAAATATTTTGAGATGGGTGGAATCAAGGTGAGAGAATTTGGATTTCCCTCAAACCCTCCAAATACCTTTGAATATTAAAACTAAATAAGCTCTATATGCCAAAAGATGAAGTGAAACAATATTCTAAAGATAAGATAAATAAGGAGGTCAGCAGGAAAGGTCTGTTGCACCAGGTGAGAGAAGAGCATTAGAGGCAATGCCAGCATAACCCTGGACCAAGCAAAACAGAAGCAGTCCTTGGGAGCTGCTTCCTGAGCTCTCAGATGAGAGAGGATAAAGGGGTCAAACAACTGATCAGGAGACTATAGGGATTTCTTTGCTGGCACTGAGGAAAACCATTGCTTTACCCATACTCTGATCTGGATCATAGCTCCAGGGAGACAAGGAGCATAGTCACAGTGGAGACTGTTGTTACAGTTGGGTGTGGAGGAAGTCTCCTCACAGTTCCAGAGCAAAAAGAAGTGCTAGTGGTCACTCATAGACCTAAGCACAGGCCAGGAGAGTAGTAAATACATTGCTCCTTAGATCATATCATCTTGGAAAAACTGAAAATTTACAAATCTCTAGAAGAAACTTGGAAAAGAACTGAAAATTTCCAAAAAAAAGGAACCCCTGAAGTTTGGGCTACTTCTAACCTGGAAGCACAGCCCTACTATTAGAAGGAGTCAAAATCAAGTAATAGGCTGGAAATATGAGCAAACAACAAATATGAATTCTGGATATAGAAATTTACTATAATAACAAGGAAGATCAAAACAAAGATTCAGAAAGAGATTATGAAGGTAAAACCCCTTTTTGCAAAGCCTGCAAGAAAAAAAAAATGTGAATCAGTGTTAGGCCATGGAAGAGCTCAAAAAGGATTTGAAAATCAAGTAAGAAAAGGAAAGGAAAAATTAGAGTGAGTAATGAGAGTAAGACAAAAACAACTTAAAAAATAAATTAGAACAAACAGTAAAAAAGGACAAAAAGCCGATGAGGGGAAGGATGTCTTAAAAAGCAGAAAAGGCAAAACAGAAAAAGCACAAAACTTCACTAAAGGAATTTTTTTTTTTACTTCTTAAAATAATTGTTGGCCAAATGGAAAAGTAGGTTCAAAAGCACACTGAAGAAAATAATTCCTTAAAAATTATGATGGAAGGGGAACCAAGATGGAGGAGTGGGAACAGCATGTCCAAGGCACTCTCCCCACAGATCACCTCCAAACTATATGAAAGGGGACTCAGAACAACTTCTTAAGCCCCAGCACTGACAGAACGACACAGAGAAGCTAACCTTCTGCTGAGGACAGCCCAGCAGCCTTGCAGGAAGGACCAGCACAGCACTATGAGAGCAGGCAGCACAGCATGGAGTGGGCAGAGAGGTGAGCCCGGGTCCACCTGAACCCCAGTTTTAGGCCCAGGTCAGCAGGGCCAGCAGCCAGCTGGAGTGACCCCAGAACAGTAGCAGCTGTAGCGATTCCAGAATTATCAACACAGATATGCCTAGGAAAATGTGAGAGGTTAGTGCCCTATGGACTTTGGGACCAGTATTTGGGGAGCGAGTCGGCTTCTTCCCCTGGGGTCTAGAAGCCACTGAGGAGACACACCCTTTTGTAGTCTTCAGGGGCAGCTCCAGCTCCTGGTCTGCAAACTGTAAGGGAGATCCAGAAATCAGTCAGGGGTGGTAATTGCTCTTGTTTTAACCTATTTGGATCTGTGTTGTGCTCTGGGGGGAGGTCGTGGGGTAGGTATCCAGCTTGCCAGAAATGGAAGTTGCACCCCCAAGCATTCAGGATAGAAGTTCCCCTATCTGGTGGCAGAGTCCTACTGTAGCAACAAGTCCAAAAGTCAAGTAATTAAGTGGAAACATGCCAAGGCAAAGGAAATAAAATAAACAGAAAAATGAAACATTAGACTCCTATTTTGGGAGCAAAGGGGATCAAAGCATAGAATAGTTGGAGGAATGTGAGGTCAGAAATCCTGCTTCAAAAGCCCCAAAATAAAATATGAGAGGGATACAGGCCATAGCCGACCTTAAGAAGGACTTTTAAAATCAAATAAGAGAAGTGGAGGAAAAATTGGGAAGAGAAATGAGAAGGATGCAGGAAGGTATGAAATGAGGGTCAACAGCATGACTGAGGAAAACAACACCTTAAAAAACAGAATAATTCAAATGGCAAAGGAGGCCCAAAAGAGCAATAAGGAGAAGAATGCCTTAAAAAGTCGAATTTGCCAGATGGCAAAAGAATCTCAAAAGTTCACTGAGGAGATTCATGCCTTCAGAATTAGACAGGAGCAAATGGAAGCTAATGACTTTATGAGAAATCAAGATGCAGTTCACCAGATCCAAACAAATGAAAAATTAGAAGGCAATGTGAAATATCTCATGGGACAAACCATTGACTTGGAAAATAGATCCAGAAGAGACAATTTAAAAATTATTGGACTACCTGAAAGCCATGATCAAAGAAAGAACCTAGAAATCACCCTTCAAGATATTCTCAAGGATAATTGCCCTGATGTTTTAGACACATAGGGCAAAATAGAGATTGAAATAATCCACAGATCACCTCCTGAAAAGGAAAACTCCCAGGAATATTATAGCCAGGTTCCAGAATCCCCAGATCAAGGAGAAAATACAACAAGCAGCCAGGAAGAAACAATTTCAATCTTGTGGAACCACAATCATAATAGAAAAAAACCTGGCAGCTTCTACACTAAGGATCGAAGGGCATGGAATACGATATTCCAGAGGGCAAAAGAGCTGGGAATGAACCCAAGGGTCACCTACCCAGCAAAACTGAGTATTTTGTCTCGGGGGAAAATATGGTCATTCAATGGAATAGAGGACTTTCAAGAATTCTTGAGGAAAAAAAAAACACAGTTAAATAGAAAATTTGAAATCCAGACACAAGAAGCAAGAGATGCCTGAGAAGGTAATCAGGGAAAAGAAATCAAAAGGAACTTATCAAAGTTGACCTATTTACATTCTTACATGGAAATACAATAACTGTGACTGATGAAACCACTCTCAGTATGAAAATAATGGATGAAGGGTGTATGGTAATTTGAATACATATGTGAATGTGTGTATATATGTTTACAGTTACACATGGATATAGAGCATAGATTGAATTTGTTTGGAAGGGATGATACTTAAGGGGTGAAATTATGAGGGGAGAGAGGAAAGTGGCAAGAGGAGACAGGGAGAGACAGGGTAGGGTAAACTATCTCATGTAGAAGAAGCAAGGGGAAGTGGCTGCAAGGGACGGGAATAATAGGAAGGCAAAAAGGCAAAACCATATTCTCATTGAATTTGGTTCTGGGAGAGAATAACAGACATACTAAATGGGATATCTCAACCTGCAGCAGAATTGGGGGAAGGTGGATGAGAGGAGGTATGATGCATGGGAAGGCATTCTTGGAGGGAGGGGAGGTTGGAAATAGCCATTATAGAAGAGGGACAGGATCAAGTGGGGAATGGACCTGGTGGGGGTTGGATGGGTGGAAGGGAATTATAAGCAGTCTTGTACAATATATCTACTATGGTAATGTTTTGCATAGCTAGACATGTACAACATATACTGAATTACTTATCTTCCCAGAGGGAATGGGTGACAAGGGAGGAATGGAATGGATCTGAAATTCGAGGTCTTAAAATTAAATATTACAAATATATATATGAATACTATTATTAATACTATTTTGCATGTAATTGGGACATAAGGTGTGCAGGTATTGGGGCACAGAGATTCACCTTGCTCTGATGGAAAAGTCGAAGGGGTTATATATATGCTGTGGGTGTGTCTAGCACAACCAGGATGGCTGCTAGGACAAGTTCTTTGATTAGCTTTTCTAAAGGAAAAACAATTCAAAAAAGTTTAATAATCTCACTTATTTTTTTTAACAAAAGCTTTATTAACTGCTGGTTTACATAATTCATCTTCACCAGAATTTGAGTTACAATCTTGTCTCCATTTTCCCCTTACCCACCACCCCAGAATAGCAGTCCCACAAGATATCCCCTCATCCAATCTGCTCTCTCCCATATCTTGTCCCAATGCCCCCTTCAAAGTTACCATTCGGGTGAGGTGATTCTCTGTGCCCCAATGCCTGAAGATCTTATCTCCCAATTACATGCAAAATAGTATTAATAATGGTATTTATATATATTTGAAACATTTAGGTTTAAAACTTCGAATTTCAGATCCCGTCCCTTCCTCCCTTTTCACATATTCGCTCTGGGAAGGTAAGCAATTCACTATGTGTTGTACATGTATAGCTGTGCAAAAAATTACCATAGTAGATATTTTGTAAAGAGCTGTTTATAATGGCCTCCCACCCATCCCACCGGCCACCTGGTCCATTCCCTATATTGATCCTGTCCATCTTCAATAGTGGGTACTTCCAACACAGCCTCACCCCAGAATGCCCTCACCTCCATCATGCCTCTCTCATCCTTCTTCACCCTACTCTCCAGTAGGGTGAGATATCCCATTTGTATATCATTCTCTCCCTGAGACAAATTCAATTAGAATAAGGTTTTGCCTTCCTGTTCTTCCCCTCCCCTGGAACAACTTGCCCTTGCTTCTTCTACATGAGATGGTTTACCCTACTCTTTCTCTCCCCATCTCCTCTTGCCACTTTCCTCTCTCACCTCATAACTTCACCCCTTAAGTATCATCCCTTCTCACCAAATTCAACCTATGCCCTCTATCCATGGATAACCGTAAACTGATATACACACCTTCACATATGAATTCATATGGCCATATATCCTTCTTCCATTATTTTCATTATGAGAGGTTTCATCCATCACAGTCATTGTTTTTCCATATAGGAATGTAAATAGTTCAACTTTGATAAGTTCCTTTCAATTTCTTTTCCCTGATTACCTCCTCAAGCATCTCTTGTTTCTTGTGTCTGAATATAAAATTTTCTATTGAACTCTGGGTTTTTCCTCAGGAATGCTTGAAAATCCTGTATTCCACTGAATGACCATATTTTCCCCTGAAACAAAATACTCAGTTTTGCTGGGTAGGTGATTCATTGTTTTAATCCCAGCTCTTTTGCCCTCTGGAATATCATATCCCATGCCCTTCCATCCCTTAGTATAGAAGCTGCCAGGTCCTGTGCTATTCTGATTGTGTTTCCACAATATTGAAATTGTTTCTTCCTGGCAGCTTGTAGTATTTTCTCCTTGATCTGGGAATTCTGTAACCTGGCAATGATATTCCTGGGAGTTTTCGTTTTAGGATCTTTTTCAGGATCTGTGATCTGTGGATTCTTTCAACCTCTATTTTGCCCTCTGTGTCTAAAACATCAGGGCAATTTTCCTTGAGAATTTCTTGAAGGGTGATTTCTAGGTTCTTTCTTTGATCATGGCTTTCAGGTAGTCAAATAATTTTAAAATTATTATTAAAATTATTATCTCCTGCATCTATTTTCCAGGTCAGTGGTTTTTCCCATGAGATATTTCACATTGCCTTCTATGCTTTCTGTTTAATAGCATCTGGATTTCTCATAACATCACCAGCCTCCATTTGCTCGAGTCTACCTCTGAATAAATGTATCTCCTCAGTGAGCTTTTGAGATTTTTTTTCCATCCGCCAAATCTGGCTTCTTAAGGCATTCTTCTCATCATTACCCTTTTGGGCCTCCTTTGCCACTTGACTTAGTCTGTATTTTAAGTTGCTCTTTTCCTCAGTCAGGCTGTTGACCCTCGTTTCATACTTTTCTTGTATCCTTATCAATTCTCCTCTCAATTTTTCCTCCACTTCTCTTACTTGATTTCTTAAATCCTACTTAAGGTCCACTATGGCCTGTAACCTGCTCATATTTTCTTTTGTGGCTTTTGGAGCACGATTTCTGACCTCACAGTCCTCCTTCTATTCCATGCTTTGCTCCTCTTTGCCCCCAAATAGGAGTCTAATGTTACAATTTTCTGTTTATCTCGTTTCCTTTGCCTAGGCATGTCGCTCCTTAATTACTTGACTTTTGTGCTTGTTGCCACAGTTGGACTCTGCAACCAGACAGGGGAACTTTGGTCCCAAGTGTTGGGGTCTTCACAACTTCTGGTTCTGGTAAGTTGGATACCCACCCCACCCCCCACCCCCAGATAACAATCCAGATCCAAGCAGGTTAAAGCAAGAGCAATTAACCCCCAAGGCTAATATCTGGATTTCCCTACAGTTCACAGGCCAGGAGCTGAAGCTGCCACTGGAGCTGCAAAATCGCAAGTGTGCCTTATCTCCTTAGCGGCTTTTAGACCCTGGGGTCGGAAGCCGACACATTCCCCAAATACTTGTCACAAAGTTCATAGGGCACTAACTTCTCACTTTGTCCTAGGTATGTCGGTGTTGATAATTCTGAAATCACCACATCCTCTGGCGTTCTGAGTCTCTCCGGGCCCCCTTGGGGTTAAAAACATGGCTCAGCTAAGGCTGACCTGTGTTTTGCTCCCCACACGTTGCGCTGTAGGCTCTCAGAGCACTGTGCTAGATGCTCCCTGCAGGGCTGCTGGGCTGTCCTCAGTGGGAGATTAGCTTCTCTGTGTTGTTCTGTGTGTGCTGGGGTTCCCGAAGTTGTTCAGAGTCCCCTTTTACATAGTTTGGAAGTGGTCTGGGGGGAGAGTGCCTTGGAAGTGCTGTTTCTATTCCATCACCTTGGCTCTGCCCCCAGCAATCTTGCTTTAATCAAACATATAATTTACCTAATTCAGGGGGAAATGTCACCACCCTGAACATCAAAGGAAATAAAAAAGAAACTACAAGCAGACAAAAACTATATAGAGAGAAAGTAACACAATTTGATAGACAGGTTTTTTAGCTTCTGACCAGTACATACAGGTATTTTCAAATCAGGGAAAGCCCAGAAATTCCCTATGACTTATTAAGGGGCAGGGAAGATTTCAAAATTCTCTTACCATTGCAGTGTGTATGTGTGTGAGTGTGTGTGTGTGTTTGTGTGTATGTATGTGTGTGTGTATGTGTATATATATATATATATATATATTAACAATGCAACATTCACAATGCCTAAGGCAATTATAAATAGGCTCATGTGATTTTTAATCACAAAATATACCAAGCTTTCTATATGGGGGATAAAGCTAGAACATTTATTAAAACACCTAATAACTGAGTCCCAAAACCATAAAGTCAATGTCATCAGATTAGTTATGAAATTGGCACATGTAGTTAAAATACTAAACAACCACATTCTTAAGACTTCAAAACAGAAAAGGCTACCTCATCAAAGGCCCTTCTCTCCCCACTCACAGCTACTCCTCAGCTTCCAGGAAGCATGTTCCCAACAGCTCGGCCCCCCGAAGTTCAGGTCTCTGTCAGTCCCCAACAAAAGTCCTTATCAGAAATTCTGACTGGCTCAAAAAGTGGTTTGTACCTCTAACTCTCCCTCCCCTCTACTCCAGTTGCTGCTGCCACCGCCAGTCACCACCAGAACTATAGCTTTGCTTCTGCTTCCTCTTGCCCCATCCCTTCCTATTAAGTTAGCAAGTCCAATGGGCCATGGAAGATCTTTAAATCCCATAATCCTTAAAATGTAGAAACATATAAATGCATATGCACATGTGATTTTGCCTTTTGTAATCTTACAACATGATTAAGAGGAGTATGAAAGATATATCTGTCTCAGATAATGGAAAACTTTGAACACCAAGATAATGAATTGCAGTAAAGTTCACTAGGCAATAAGGAGCCATTAAAAGGTTTTGAGTATAGTACTGCCGGGATTGTACATTTGAATAGGGACAATGAATTTGACAAAAGTTACAAGAAGGAAAGAGGAAAATGCTGTAAAAAGGAAGATCAGTTCAATTCTCGTAATAATCTATGTAATGAGACCAGAACTAGTACTAATTTGATAGAAGTGAATACACTCCATCATTGCTTCAGAAAATTCTTGTTTCCAACAAAATTTATTTAAAAGGTCAATCAGCTTGAAGCCTTTCTAAGTTTTCTCTATCTGATTATGATTTTTGCATAGTCTACATTGTACATGTTTTGCATATATAGAATGGGAAAAAACCATTTTATAAAACTTACTTAGAACAGACACTTTTTGAGGACAAGGAATGTTCATTTCTGTTTTATCTGCTTCTTAACGTCCTCTATGGCCTGTAGCCAGCTTGTATTTTCATTTGGGGCTTTTGATGCAGGAGTTTTGACCTCACAGTCCTTCTCCTGTTCCATGCTTTGATCCTCTTTGACCCCAAAATAGGAGTCTAAAGTTGCATTTTTCTGTTTATTTTGTTTCCTTTGCCTAAGCATATTGCCACTTAATTACTTGATTTTGGGGCTTGTTACCACAGTAGGACTCTGCCACCAGATAGGAGAGCTTCTGTCCCAAATGTGGGGTGTTCACAACTTCCGGAGGTTGGGTGGCCTCTGTAAAGCCTCACCCACTCTGGCAGATTGGATTCTCACCCCAGACCTCTCCCCCACACCACAATCCAAGCTGGTTTAATCAAGAGAGATTAACCCCCAGACTGATTGCTGAATCTCTCTACAGTTTGCAGACCAGGAGCTGGAGCTGCCACTGACTCTGTAAAATGGCCTTTGTGCCGAGTTTCCTCAGCAGCTTTTCGCCCCCAGGGGAGGAAGCCAGCTCGTTCCCAAAATACTGGCCCTATACTCCATAGGGCACTAATCTCTCACTTTGTCCTAGGCATATCTGTGCTGATAATTATGGAATATCCACAGCTGCTTGTGTTCTGGGGTCCCTCTAGCCAGCTGCTGGCCTGGCCACCCTGGGGCTAAAACCACAGCTCAAGTGGTCCTGGGTTTGGCTCCCAGAGCACTGTGCTGTCAGTTCCCAGCTCTATGTGCTACCTGCTTTCAGAGCGCTGTGCTCACTGCTCCCTGCAGGGCTGCTGGCCTGTCCTCAGCAGGAGGTTGGCTTCTCTGTGTCATTCTGTGGGGGCTGGGGCTCCAGAAGTTGTTCAGATTCCCCTTTTACATTGTTTGGAATTGGTGTGGGGCAGAGCACCTTGGAAGTGCTGTTTCTACTCCCCAATCTTGGCTCCGCCCCCGGTAGATACATTTTTATAGCCCTCTAAGTGTTGTTCCGAATTTCTCTCTTGGATGGTTAAATCACTTCACAACTCTACTTAGCACATTATTGTGTGAATTTTTCAACACCATTTTCAGCACTTATAATTTTCTTATTTTGCCAGGTTGGTCAATCTGACAGGTCTAATGTGGTACCTAGGAAGTGTTTTTTATATGCATTTCTCTAATCAAGAATTATTTGGAGCATGTTTATATGACTATAGATATCTTAATTTCTTCCTCTGAAAATTGCCTATTCATATCCTTTGACTATTTATCCATTGGAGAATGACTTGTATTTTTATAAATGTGACTCCATTCTTTAAGTATTTTAGCAATGTAACCTTTATTGACAATGGCTGTAAAAAATTCTTTCCCAGTTTTCTACTTCCAACCTAATACTTGTTGCATTATCTTTTAAAAAATAAATGGCATTTTTATTATTTCAGTATTAAAATTTATAATATTATAAATTATTCAATTTTCATTTGATAATGTTCTCTGTCTCTTGTTTAGGCATAAATTGCTCTATTTTCCATAAATCTGACAGATAAAATATTCCTTGTTCTCCCAGTTTGCATATAGTGTCAGACTTTATGTGTAAATTATGTACTCATTGGGGCAACTATGTGGCACAGTGAACAGACTGCCTGCCCTGAAGTTAGGAATATCTGATTTCAAATCTGGCCTCAAATAATTAACACTTACTAGCCACGTGACCTTGGGCAAGTCACTTGATCATAATTGCCCTACTTCCCCCCTTCCAAAAATCAAAGAAGATCATGTGGCCATTTAAACTTTATTTTTCATATATAGTGTAAGTTATGGTCAGTTTTAGCCCCAGGGCGGCCGGGCCAGATATCTAGTGGGACTGCTATTCTGGGGTGCTGGGTAGGGAAAAAATGGGGGAAAAATGTAACTCATAATCTGGTGGAAATGAATGATGTAAACCAGAAGTTAATAAAGCATTTGTTTAATTAAAAAAAAAAAAAGGATATGACCAGGCATTTTACATCAGATTTCAAAGCTATTAAAATGCACATGAAAAACTTTGTCTAAATCACTTCTGATTAAAAAGATTAAAACAACTTTGAGATACCACTTCCTACCTATAAGATTGGCTAAAATAAAATTACTCATGCTGAAAAAATGTGGAAAAATTGGAACAGGTATCTGCACCATTGGTGAAAGTATGAACCATTCCAACTTTCTTAAAGAAAAATTTGCAACTATGTCCAAAAGGCTATAAATCTGGGCATACATTTTGACACAGCAATATCAATATTAGGTCTGTGTCAGAAAAAGAATAATGAAATGGGAAATATTCCTATTTTTACAACAATATTTATTCCACCATCTTGACTGCTCCACCCTATACAAAATATTTATAGCAGGGTTTTATTTTCTTTAATTTTTTTTTGTTTGTTTTCCTCACAGTAGGAATCTATGGTTATGATCTAAAACTGAGGCAGGGAATTGGAAATTAAGGGGATATTATTGGAGAGTGGCTAAAAGCATTTTGATGTATAACAGAACACTATTTTATTATTTTTTTTCCAAATGTTTTATTAACTTCTGGTTTACATCATTCATTTCTGCCAGATTTTTAGTTACAATTTTGTTCCCCATATCCCCTACCCACCAACCCAGAACAACAGTCCCACAAGATATCCCCTCTTCCAATCTGCTCTCTCTTTTCCATTAGGGCAAGGTGAATCTCTGTGCCCCAATGCCTGCAAATCTTATCTCCCAGTTACATGCAAAATAGTATTAATTACATTATATATATATTTACCTTGTCAAGTATCTCTTGCTTCTTGTGTCTGAATGTCAAATTTTCTATTCAACTCTGTTTTTTTTCCTCAAGAATGCTTGCAAGTCCTCTACTCCACTGAGTGACCATATTTTCCCCTTAAACAAGATGCACAGTTTTGCTGGGTAGGTGATTCTTGTTTTTAATACCAGATCTTTTCACCTCTGGAATATCATATTCCCTGCCCTTAGATCACTCAGTATTGAAGCTGCCAGGTCTTGTGCTATTCTTATTGTTTTTCCACAATATTAATGTTCTTTCTTCCTGGCTACTTGTAGTATTTTCTCCTTGATTTGGGAGTTCTAGAACCTGGCTATAATATTCTGAGCAGTTTTCTTTTCGGTATATTTTTCAGGAGGTGTTCTGTGAATTCTTTCACCCTCTATTTTGCCCTCTGGGTATAAAACATCAGAATGATTTTCCTTGAGAATTTCTTCAAGGATGATTTCTAGACTCTTTACTTGGTCATACATTCCAGGTAATCCAATCATTTTTAAATTATCTCTCCTGAATCTATTTTCCAGGTCAGTGGATTTTCCCATTAGATATTTCACATTGCCTTCTCTTCTTCCAATTGCTTGGATCTGTTTAACAGAATCTTGATTTCTCAAAAAGTCACTAGCTTCCATTTGCTCCATTCTAATTCTGAAGGGAATGAATCTCCTCAGGGAGCTTTTGAGATTCTTTTTCCATCTGGCAAAGTCGGCTTTTTAAGGCATTCTCCTCATTGCCTTTCTGAGCCTCTTTTGCCACTTGAGTTAGTCTATTTTTAAGGTGTTATTTTCCTCAGTCAGGCTGTTGACTCTCATTTCATCCTTTTTCTGCATCCCTCTTATTTTTCTTCCCAATTTTTCCTCCACTTCTCTTATTTGGTTTTTAAAATCCTTCTTGAGGTCCTCTATGGCCTGTAACCAGCTTGTATATTAATCTAGGGTTTTGGTGCACGAGTTCTGACCTCCCAGTCCTCCTCCTCTTCCATGCTTTTTTCCTCTTTGTTCCCAAAATAGGAGTCTAATGTTGAATATTTATTTTTTTTTCCTTTGCCAAGGCATGTTGCTACTCAATTACTTGACTTTTGCTCTTGTTGCCACAGTAGGACTCTGCCACGACACACGGGAGCTTCTGTCCCAAATGTTGGGGTCTTCTCAACTGTAGGAGATATTAGTTGGGTACCCTCACTGAAGCCCCCACACATTCTGGCAAGCTGGACACACACCCCAAGACCTCCACCCCAGACCTCAATACATATCCAGGGAGGTTAAAGCAAGAGTGATTACCCCACAAACTTATTACTGGATCCTCCTACAGTATGCAGGCCAGGAGCTAAAGCTTCAACTGAAGCTGCCCAATAGCAGCTGTGCCTCAGCTCCTCCACCACTTCTCACCCCCAGTGGAAGAAGGTGACATGCTCCCAAATACTGGTCCCAAATCCCATGGGGCACTAACATCTCACTTTGTCTGTTGCATCTATGTGTTGGTTATTCGGGACATGCTATAGCTGCTGGTGTTCTGGGGTTCCTCCAGCTGGCTGCTGGTCTGGTCGCCCTGGAGCTTAAACCTCAGACTCATGCAGTCCTGGGCTGGCCTCCCAGAGCACTGTGCTGGCCACTCCCTGCCAGGCTGCCGGGCTGTACTCAGCAGGAGGTTAGCTTCTCTGTGTCTTTCTGTGGGTCCTGGAGCTCCAGAGGTTGTTCAGAGTCCACCTTTTACAGAATTTTGTAGTGGTGTGGCCTGGAGCCCCATGGAAGTGCTGTTTCTAATCTAGCATCTTGGCTCAGCCACTATTTCGCTATTTTAAAAAGTAGCAAAAGGATGGTTTGAGGAAACCTAAAGAAATGACAAGGAAAATGGTATTTTGCTCCCTTTTTTAATTATTATAATGGCAAGCAAAGTAACACTTAGCTCTTTGTTTCAGTTATTCAAGTGTCTTTGAGTCTCTCCTTTTATTATATGGAGCCTCTGTTGGAAACAGTAATCATTGCATCACTCTTAATAGGTCTAAGGAATTTAGAGACCTTCCCTGGCCTTAATAGTTCTAACGCCATCACACACTTACCAAGGTGGGAGGAATTTCCTGGAAGAGTTGACGCCAAATAGGAAGAGTGGAACAGGAAGGAGCAGAACAGATAAAAGCTTGAACGGGAGCCAGGACCGAGCAGAACTGAGAGGGAGGAAACTTGTGATGTTTCCATTTTTTCTCTGTTCTATTGGTATTTATTTTACTTTGTCAGACAGAAGCACTCTGTCTGTCAATTTGTTTTTGTGTCACTTTGTCAAATAGAAGCATTCTGTCTGTTGATTTGTGGTAAAACTGCCCCATGCCCCAATACCTTAACTTCATTACAAGCCTCAATGTATTTATCTACCCCCCCCTCCACCAATGTTCTAAATTCTTCATGTATAACTCACTGCTCAACGGACAACAGGTATGTTCCTGAACTCTTAGTTCTTACAGAGCAGCCAGCATGTCCATGTGATGTGAACCCAGCTACTTCCTCTACCTAGTCACTAGCCCCAGACCCATTCCCACAGAGTCAGGTATGTTCTTATATTCAATTACAGTCACATCATCCATCTAGTCCAAGACAGGACCACGATTCCTATGTATCTTCACCAGACAGGGCCACAATAGGTAGTTGTAATGGCAAGCAAACGAATACTTAAAGCCTTCTTTCAGTTATTTAATTGTTTAGAACCTTATTCAAGTTATTCAAGTGCCTTTGAGCCCCATCTGTGTTTTGAAGGTGGGAATAACTGGCAGATGAAATAGGTAGGATAGAACTGGAAGAAGAACCACCATATCAAAAGGAGCACAAACTGGAACAGAGCAGAACTGAGAAGGAGAATATCTGTGGTTTTTGACACTCTGTTCTGTCTGTGTTGATTTGTGTTTATATTACTTTTTCAGAAGAAACTTTCTGTTTCTGTTACTTTGTCAGATAGAAGAACTTTATCTGTTGATTGTGCTGCTGTGTCAGATAGAAGCATTTTTCTGTTCAATTGTGGTGCTTTTTCAGACAGATGCACCCTCTTTGTTGACTTGTGTTGATTTCACAGGCAGAAAGTGAATTGAGATGATAGTGTCAACAATGTTTGTGAATGTTGTTGTAATTCTCCTAAACTTGATGTATGTAGATATTGTTGTGGCTCTGTTAAGTGTTCTCTTCCCAGGAACAGAGATTTCAAAGGGCTTGAGGTGAACTGTTCATCATGGGTTTTCAACTGGAAGAGGAGATGGAACAGAAGATGGGAGCTGCCTACCTGTGACAATTGGGTGAATTCAAGCAAGAATTGAGAGCATGGAAGAAGAAAAATGGAATTTGGAAGCCAGCTTCTAAACCAAGATGAAAGAATCTTTCCTTGGGTACTTAGTGTTGGATGACAAGATCATAATTTTCTGTATCCTAGGGTTAAGAGAATTTTGTATTTTATACTTTGTACCCCTTAAGAATGATTAAATTAAGGATGACTGGGAGCTAGTCTCCAATCAAGATGAAAGAATCCTTCCTGACTGCCAATATTAGGGCAACGTGACCTAAGGGTGGGAGACCTTTGTACTTTTTATCCCTTAAGAGTGATTGCTCCTTAAGGATGATTGAGTTGAGGACTTACTGAATGATACCTTTTGTTTAAAACTATGTGGTCTCTTTAGTAATAAGTTGTTATGCGATATTGTTGTGAATGAACTTTGGTTTCTGTGAATATTTTGTTTTAGTTTACTGCTGAATAAATAGAGAGTTTACTATACAATAAAATCAGAACCTTAGAGCAATTCACAACAGCAGTCCACTGGAGAGGTGCTGGTGCTTAGCTTTATAGTAACCAATTGGAGGGCCTCTTGAAACTTAGGTTGCTTAATGAGAGGTGTTAATCTCAATAAATGCTTATATTTGGATTAGAGGTGGTCTGTGAACTCTTTAAGATGGTTCCACCACAACACATCATAAAATGAAACAAAGGGAATTGAGATGATAATGCTGGCAATGTGGGTGATTATTGTTGTAACTGTGCTTAACTTAATGCATGTAAATGTTATTGTGGCTCTGCTAAACTTTTTTCTTTCCAAAAACAGAAACTGCAAAGGACTTTGAGTGGACTAGTCACTGTAAGCTTTGATGTGGAACAGGAGCTGAGACCTTCCTACCTTTGAATCCCAGCAACAATGGGGGGAATCCACAAAAGAACTGGGGGTGTGGAAGAGGAGTCATGGAATTTGGCAGTCAGCCTCCAGTCAAGATGAAAGGACCTTTAACTTGGGTACTTAATGCTGGTACTTAATAAGGATGATTGAGTTAAGGATAATTGCAAGTCATTACTTCATGATATCTTTTGTTTAAGACTATGTAGCCACCTTAGTAATAAGTTATGTTATATTTTTGAGAATGTTTTGCTTTAGTTTATTGATGAATAAATCAAGCTCACTATACTATGTGATCAGAATCCTAAAGTTATTCACAGCAGCAGTCCACAGGAGATTTGCTCATGCTTGACTTTACACCTGGAAAGAATTATATGGGTTCATGCAAAGTGAAGAGAACTTTTTTTTTTTTTTTAATTTAAAAAGTGGATTTTATTACCATGGAACACCGCGGGACTGTCGGGGTACATGGTCACCCAAATCAGACAGCAATTTTGCACAGACAGTGTACAGGTTTTATAGAGGTTCCATAGCCAGGTTACATAAGCTGAAACTACAGTGATGTAAGCTGAAACTCCAATGACTGGTCAGTGTACACTTGAAAATACAATTAGTGATTGGTCAGTATTCCTGCCAGCACCAAACCCTAGGCTAGGACTCCCACCCACATATTAATCAAGGGTAAGCAAGGGGTGGGGATTCTGCCTGTTTACAGATTAAGCAAGGTGGAGTTCTCTGTTTTACAAATCAATGAAGGAAAGGTTGGGCTGCCTGTTTTACAACAAGGAAGGGTGAGTGGATTTGTGTCTGACATTCCAGAAGGGCAAAGTGACAAATCAAAGGGGGAAGGGCAGAGTGGAGCTGGGTCCAGCATTCCCTACTCTTTCTTTTATGTCAAACCTTTGACATAGCTGGAGTCACATCTAAGGGTCACATCTAGATTACCCAATTCTGTTCCTAAAGGATGGGGGTCCCTGATAATTAACATTAATGGAGTTAACACTGGATTTAAGGAATTATAGAAAACAATGAGATAGGGTCCTACAATTAGGGCTAAGATCAGGAGGAGAGGTTAATACCAATACTAATACCAAGGCTGATATCAATTTAGTGAGCTAGGGGGATGTTCCAGGGGAACAGGGACTGATACCCATTCTCAAAATTTCCCAGCTCCCTCTGTCCATTAGCAATATTCTGGCTTACAAACTTTAGACTCTCCCTCACCACTCCAGAGTTGCTTGCACAGAAGCAACAAGCCTCACCAAGGACTGCACACAGGCCACCCTGTTTAATAAGGTCAAGGCCTCTATGGTTCTGAAGAACCACCCCTGCCAGAGAGTCCACCTGTCTTTCCAGGGCTGAGATCGACTGCTCTATGTGGGAGAGGTCATTATTTACCTGTGTACTTAAGTCCTGATGGTTGGCCTCCCCCTTAATCAAGGCTGCCATCCCAGTGGCTGCAGAACCCACAAGGCCCAAGCCCACTGAGATGGGAATGAGGAGTGGTGCTGCCTGTCTTTGGCGGTGGCTCAGTTGCCCTGAGAAAAAGGTGACTCGGGGAATTATGACCACTAGGATACACAGGAGGCTCTCAGTGTGTTGTTGTCTGAGGAACACTGTAGCAGAGACATACTGGGTAAGGCCATCGTGGCATGCCCACCAGGCTCTGGAAGGGCAGGGACGTAGTCTCAGCTAGAGGCCTGAATCATGTGGGTTTTTCCACAAACTGAGCTATATTGAGAGCTGGATAAAGGGGTGCTGGATGATGAGGCAGAAACCTGCTCCCTGTACATCCCCAAGGGAGAGCCTTGGGTGGTCCCAATCACAATTCTGTGTTGGAAATAGGGGTGACTGAGGCATTTAGTGCCACCCCTACTTAGTAAGGAGGCTGGGGTTCAACACAAATCTAGCAATCTTCCCAAGTGGTTAGAGATGTTAAGTGTTTAATGAACAGCTGACAGAAGGGTAATTAAGGGGACCAATGGGGTGGCGATCAGGCAGGGGTACAGGTGGCTTTTTGAGTATAGTCAGTACTAAGATCTTTCCCACCTGCCCTCTCTCCTCTCCTTCAGGGTCTATGATTCCCAGGACTTGAGAAACTGGGGTTCCCCAGGTGGGGTGAGAGGGATTTCGAATGGTGAGATTTGGGCATGGGTTGCTAGGGGGCAGACTTGATTGTATGGATTTGGAACAATGGGTCCAATCCCTCACTACCGCCTGCCTAGTAGCACAGGGAGGCACCAGGACTAGGAGAGGGGAGATGGTAAACTGTGACACAAGCACAGGTGCAGGGACATCCTGTATCTGAACAGAGTAGGTAACCTGCATCTACTGGTGGGCCCCCCAAATAGTCCAGTTCTGGGAAACAGGGAGTTGAGGGGTAGCTGTGTGCTCCAGTTCTGGAAAAGTCCAGGATTGTCAATTTCCTGTGGTTAACACCCAGGTATAGCTTGGTCTGGGGGCATGGGGATTGTGGGGGGCCCGTGCAAGGAGGTAAAAGGGGAATCAGGGAGAGGATGGGATAGTCTTAGCTTTAGGGGATGCTCATGGACTTCTGTTTTCCATTCTGAGGTGACAGCAGGTTTCACTCTGGTGCAATGGAGTCATGTGGGAATAGAGTCCACTTTGACAGCAGTAGGCATAGTGGGGATCATGACGTGTGGTCCCTTCCACCTCAGCTCCAGACCATGGATTTCTTTTTACCAGCACAGAATCCCCAGGTTGAAACAGGTAAGCTTAGGAGGAACTCAGGATCAGGATCAGGAGAGCTGAGGGAAGCAATTTTTTTTTTTTCTGAATCACCTGCAAATCCTAAAGGAAGCTGATGAGGGAAGAGTTAGTGATTTCAGCTTTTTGGTCTTCCCGGATTAGAGGAACAATGGGTGGTGGTCTTCCAAATATATGTTAGGGAATGGTCTGGACTTTCTCAGCCTTGAGTTCTGAGCTCTGAGAAAATTTCAGATGCCTGCTGCTCAAGGAAGTCAAAGCTGAGAATCCAAGGACCTGACCCAATTCTCTTGGGGAAGCCAAACCTTATCTGCTTTGTTCAGCTTTTCATAAATAGACTTTAAAACAGTTTGAATTAACCTGGTGTTAAAAATATTATCTTACTTTTCTCTCAACTAAAGTATCTCTGATTAAAATAAATATCAGGCACCCAAGTACTCTGTCATTCGAGTCACCTGATCATTCCCCCCCTTAAACAGCTGGGACCCAAAATCATTTGGGTAGATCTGTCTATGTTTCATAGGAAGCTGGGTACACAGATTATATATACAGTATACAGTATACAGTGAATACAGATTCACTCAGGAAGAAAGAGATAATTCAGAAATTGAATCCTTAACATACATTCAGTTACAAATGTTAACTTTTGTTTAGAGCATGAAAGGACTACAAATTCAAATCAAAACAGCCAGATCTCTTCTGTTTTTACAATCTCATTAACCCTTGATGAAGAAAGTTAGTTGAAAACTTAAAATGATCTTAAGCAGTTTGCATAAATTTCTGCACATGAT